>JAXGGA010004094.1:0-92823 GCA_038373865.1 Uloborus plumipes | reverse complement strand
CTAAAGACTGCAGTGCCTCTTAGTCTATTCGAATTTCAAACGTGTTCCACCCACGATATATAAACGGTTAGGTGAAGAGTGCCGAGAAACGGGCTAAGTTAAAGGAAATTATTAAGTTTTCTCCAATTACCCTAGGCACCAAATAGGCTTTAAATCTGGAAAATACGACTAAAACGAGAAACTTCAGTGAAAGATTAATGTTTCGTCCCTTTTTTTACGCCATTAGTAGAAGTGAATGAAGACCTCTATGTGCATATTTAAGAACTCATGTGCCCTTAACGACGTCTCGTGAGTGGAGTTCATGGCAGACATTCAAGTCAAGTGTAAACTTCCCACCTTAATTAGCCTCTGCATTCATCATCCTCGTATATTTGAGATATTCCCCTAAAACAGCAGTAAAAATTGATGATGCTGTATATCTCGACACAATAATAAAAGATAAGGTACGTTTAAGAAGGCGTCCTAACACCTTAGTTATATTGGCTGATATTGTAATGGTTATTGGTCCTACCCACGCGGGGTTAACGTAGTCATTCCTCCTCCAAAAATTGACCTTGGGTCCATCGTACTTCAGAACAGCGATTGTTTTCAAATTCACGAGCAAATGTACGGCAGACATTAACCCCTTTCCTATGGCGTTAGACCTCAGTTCGGCCAACACGAATGCACCAATGGGGGAGTTTCCGAAATTTCAAAAGTATTTTTTTCTGAAAGAACATGCTTCAAAACATAGAAATTGACCATTTTTTTTATTTTTTGACACAGTTATATATTTTTTATGAATTGTTTTAACCAGTGCGCAGATGCTATTCCGAAAGAAAAAGAAAAAACATCTGTGCATGACGTCAATGGTGCACGTAAGCGCGAAATCTAATTGGTTGTACTGAGATGACGAAGGTCGTGACGTCACCGATTCCTGCGATTGGATAACTCAAGTCAAGCAAAATGGTGTTATTATTGGAAAGAGAGCTGTTAGGTGCACCCCTGACGTCACAAAAACCACGCCCCGTTTTCAAGGTAGGGTATTTAAAAAAATTAATAAAAAATAAACTGTTGGGAAAATTAAAGTATTTTCCGCGCCCATGTTATTTTTTCATATCATTCTATCAATTTCAGTAACAAAAAGTAGTACTTTTGACTGAAGGAAACTCCCCCATTGTGGAATGTTCGATCCGAGTTCGGGCGAGAAAATAATCGGTGTTTCAATTCCGTGAAGACTAACGTAAGTCCATTTTCGTCATTTTTCGGTAGAGGGAAAAACGATTGTCGAATGCATCGTTGTTCCCCTCTACCGAAAAATGACGAAAATGGACTTACGTTAGTCTGGTTCTGAGGTACAGATATGTAATTCATCATTTTCCTTACCAAGATTCTCATTCCAACAACCGCCAAGTGCGTTCAACAATGGACACTTCTCTACTTTTACTTCATCTTCGTCATCATTGGCTAGATAATCCTTTGCGGGTTTGGGCCTTCTTTAAGAAATCAAGCCAGGCCTAAAGAGCAGGCTTGGAATTCCAATTGACAGTGGACCTCCAGTTTTTGATTTTAATGATAGCAAAATCAGAGTTCACACAGTCTACCTATCTCTCTTTTGGTCTACCCCTTGGTTGCTGTCCAAAAGGGACTGCTTTGAAAACCTTCTGCGCAGCTCTATCACTTTCTATTCATGTAAGATGACCATCCCACATTTCATTCTGTCTAATTTAATAAAGTTTATTTTTCCTTGAGAAAAAATTATTTTGAATTATTTTTCTATTACAATTTGACTTGATGTGTGAGTCACTTCACTTCACTCTCCAGGGTCACCCGTACCTACCACAACTCGTTGCTTTACCGGGATGGGGCACTGAAGAGCACTCTGCTCTTTTGATCCAGGCCAAGGGCTGAGAAAACCCCTGGTCCAATACCCCCAGAGGCATCGTTTCACTTGGAGGACTTTGTGGTCATGACCCTTATTTTACGCCCAGCTGGTCGCCCAGCCACCAGTAGTAACGGTGGTGGATTTTTGGTCTGCTCGGATCGAACCCAGACCAGGGCCTGATTATCCAAAAGGCTCAGGAAGCTTGTGCTTCCCCTCAGAAATTTCAAGGGGCCCAAAAATGACTGGAAAAACTGCTTAAAAATCAATTTCGACTTTTAAATTCGGTTTTAGGGCCCTGCTCCACATTGACGCAAAGCAGAAAAATAAAGCAGAAGCGTAAAATGGAGCAAATAGTGTTCCTATGGAAAGTACTCGGATTTTCGGTTTCTGCCTTAGTTTTCGGTCGCGTTTTACGCTGATGTGGAGCAGGGCCCTTACAGATAACACATTCGATGAAGTTCGGCATAACTGTGTTACTATGTACTTTTATACTAATTTTGTAAAGTGATAAATCTGATTCAAAGACAAACCTCCTTTATTCTCTGAGAATTGCAATGCAAGCATATAGACTAAACTTTAATCTGAATTCTGCTGAGCTACTTTAAGAATAATCTTTGTAGCATTAGTGAGTTTTGTGTCAATGTGTATAGCTTTCAGAAAATTCTCCCTTAACGAAAAGTGGCGGGCCCCTACAGGAGCTTCTTAGCTTCCCCCAACTTCAGAGGTTAATCGGGCCCTGCCCAGGACCCTCCGGTTACGAGTCCGATGCCTTACCGATCGGGCTACCACGATCCTGTGTGAGTGTCAGAATGTTAATTTGTTTGGTGATGTTAGAGAAAGGGAAGGTTTAGAGGCTTTCCATAGGAAATTTTTCGAAATTAGAATCTTAAAAATGCGATTGTAGAGTCCTTTGATAACATTTGGGGGAAGTAATGGAGTTCGGTTCTCTATTCCACAATTGCTTAGACATTGAAGTTCCAAAACCACAATTTCAGGTAATCTTAGACAGATGGTACGGGAGGGAGCTTTGGAGAGTTTTTAACCTTTTCACGTAACTTTAAAATTAGGCCATCCTCACAAAAGGTAGCTCACTGTCCCAAAATACCACTCCCAGACAACGGCTCTGTCCCCAGATATGAATGCTCATCGACAAAATCTTTGGCGAGATGTTAGGTTTCATGATTCAGTCCCCGCAACATCGACTACTGTAAAAGATGGTATGATACAATGTATCCGCACAACAGCATCGACCACTCACCAGCATTCTTTCCTCAACCTGTCTTCGTCGTCTCTGGCCCCCAGAGCTTGATCTCGCTCGTATTGGTGGCGATCTAAGCAACCTCTCATCTCTTCGGTAGCTCGAGCGTTGCAACCTACGGAGAGAGTCCATATTGAAATCAAAAATCATTAAAAAAGAGGATACATTGAAATTCCTTTACAACGAACTTCAAGGAGCCCCAAATTTTTCTCGTTATAATGATAATTCCGTTGTAATTTAATTAGCAATATAACGAAAATAGTTGGGACTGAACTTTTATTTTGTTGAAACGGATATTTCGTCGTATTGGTATTCATTATAACGAAATTTCCCTGCATTTTCATTGTATGATGGCAAATTTACCACAAACCTGTTGTTGTTATCTTGTGCCAGCTAGGCTGGGTGTGCTGCTTCCCTTTTCCAACTGTACCATAATTTGGTGTGAAGTACATCACTTCCGCAGTACACACATGCCATAAGGACTTGTTTACAGGGTAGGCAACCATTCACGCATCACAACAACATATTCACACAAAGAAAGGACAAGACATTACATAGAAAGTACAGTCGAGTCTCGATAACTCAAAGCCTTTTAACTGGAATATTAATTTTTCTCGAAGGTTTCCTTGGGTCCCCATACTCTTGAGAATGCTGTGGAAACTTCATATAACTCGAAGCTTTTAGCCGGTCCCTTGTGACTTCAAGTTATTGAGACTCGACTGTATATCCATGACCGAGCCGGGATCCGGACCCGGGACCTCCCCATCCGAGTCGGACTTCTCCGTACCTGTTGCATATGGCGAATCACCAACAAGCGCCGCAGAGCTGTAGACCCTACTGAGATGCGACTCCTCGGCGCCAATCTTCCCGCCAAGGCCAATCTTCTTGGTGAGACTACTCAACTCCAGCGGGGTCGCCACCAGGGGGCGCAGGTGCTGGTCGAGCGCGATGGGCGAACCCTTGTCGTGACTGTCCGAAAACAGCGGGTTCGAGAGTGCGTCGTGCTTGTCCACGCCCACGAATCCAGCGTCCACGATGGGCGATTTGGGCAGACTGGACTGGTGTGGGCAAGTCCATATCATGTCCCCTGCGCTGTCCAGGAGGTAGTTGCCCATGGACAACACGTCTTCTGTGTTGCACTGCTTTTTGACGACGTCGCTGATGCAGTGGCGGAAACGGTCGTATTCCCTAAAAGGTAATTATAAAAAATGAGATTACATAAGGAGTAGGATAAACATTTATATGCAGTGAAGTCTCCTGAAATCAATTACTCTTGCAACAATATATGCATGCAATCGACTAAGCAGTGCAACGCGTGTTCCGTGTTGCACTACTTTTTGACGTCACAGGGATGCAGTGACGGAAATGGTCATATTCCCTGCAAGGTAATAGTAAAAAATACTCAAATTGACAGGGTATAAGAAGTAAGATCTGCAGTTATTTGCCCCCTAGTATAGTCTCCTAAAATCAATTACTCTTGCAATAATTATACAAGCAATCTACTAAGTTATGATTTAGTTGCGATAACATGGAGTTTGATCTTAAAAAAAAATCTTCTTTGGAAGTCTACTGAAAGGGAGTTTGTTCTTTTCATGTTTCTCCTTCAAAAGAAAACAGCATATTGTACAAAGTAAATTTTTCTTACATAGGCACAAGAGGTTGAGCTAATAAATCTTTCAATATTTTTTTCGGTCTTTACATGTGGTACTTGTATTTACTCATGTGTATTTATTTGTAACTGAAGCTACAAGGAAGTTATTATCTCCAAATACTACTAATGAATTTTTAATAGATTATTTTAAAAGGAAAAAAATATATAACTAGAGTTGCATTGAATGTATTTAATAAATAAAATGTGACTCAATTATACAAAAATAAATGCATTGCTTTGTTTTGAAATTCAAAATTTTAATAGCACAATCGATAAAGCGATAGTATTACTGAAACTATCGGAAAATGCAGTTTGATTTTTGAAGCTATTGATAAATAGTTTAGTACCCCTAGTAACTTGGAAAACAGTCGCTTAGTAAGAAAAAAAATTTAACCGTAGCACACCTTTTCTTTATTCCTTTATTTAGAAGTTAATCATCTTCACATACATATAGGACTGCATACCAGGTGCCTTGCCTTCGGACAAACGCAGGAAATATTTCACAATACATATGAAGAAAAGGCAAGGTAGGGATCGATACCCACGGTCTCTGGCTTAGGCGACTCAGCTTTTACCACAGAGGGAGGAATTCCCCACACGACACACCTCAGATTGCTTTGTGGCGTCCACAGTCAATCAGCGGTACTGTCTAAAATTTTTTCGTGCGACCTCCGCTTCATCTGCGCACGCGCGAAGTCTCTTCGGACTTTCTCGAAATAGGGGGGAAAAGCAACGAGGAAGTAGAAAGCGAACAAAAGCTGAAGGCATCGGGTAGTGCGCATCCTAAACCTGTCACCCCTTTTTCAGATGGAAGCGTCCGTGGCTCCCAGGTGCACAATACGCAAACAGTCAGTATGCCATGTCAAGGCACACCAATACACGTATGCACAAATAATTTAAAGATTTAAATCACACTTTGAAATTAAAAAGAAATATTTCAACAAAGTAGAAATAGCCTAGTTGGTCTCTTAAACTGAAAATTTTACTGCGAATATTAACAACATACTTTTAGAATTTCATTCGTTGAGAGCTGCTAAAATGGTTGACCTACCTGCAGGATACTTGAGACGCCGCAGAGTCACGCAGGGCAAATATTTTCTCGCACTTCTGCATTTGCTCCAAGTTGAAGCATTCGTAATTCCACCAGCCTGGAAATAGAAAATTTTGAGAGTTAATAAGAGAAACTAAAAACTGTGCTAACTGAGCAATTTACAGTATCTACTCATATAAAATACAATATAGAATGCATTATGTATGCACAGATTAATCGTTAGTAAACATGGTTTGAAAAAACCCGGGTTTCTTTGAAAAGCGAAACCCATCTGGGTTTTTGATGAAAAACGAGGGATTTTTCGACTTTTTTCAAGAATCATTTTAGTATCATTCTTTATTCTAACACTGTGCAAGTACTTTTACTTTTCATAGAATCAGGAGAGTCCCGAAGATAGATCACTGTAACCTCCTAAACAAGCTCTTATTCTGCAACTTTGGAAACAGCACTGCAATATTGAATTTTTTAAACTGATATTATATTTGATATTGATGTTGAAACAATTTTATAGATTGGGATAATTTTGTTGATCTTCTAATTATTGAAAAAAAAAGTGTGAAATTCACGGACAGTTTTATTTCTAATACCTAATAAATTGTCAGGAAAGGAAGATGGCAATTTCATAACCAGGTAACTGACCAAGATTAAATATTTTAACTACTAAATAAAAAAAAACTGAACTGATCAAGGTACCAATTTCTAGGCTTAGTATTGTTACAAATCTTGTAAATTGTTGTTGTTTTTCCTGCCTTGCATCATTTTCACCAGTTTTGGTTTTATCTGGCGGCATGTTGCAAAAGTATCTGAAGATATCACTTTTATCACTTGTATACCGGCCCTGTAACACTTTAGTTTTTACACTTGCCCTACATTTAATAAGCATGAAGACATTTTCGCGCTGAGCTGTATTATTGTAGGTTTTTCTTTTTATCGCTAGAACTTTCTTGAATGAATTATTTAAGTTTGTGAATGGATCGGGTTTTGCTAGAATGTTGTAGAAATTTCCTTCCGAGTATAAATAGCTGTCCAACTGCCTTGAACAGTGAGTTAGTTGTTTTCAGATTTGATTTCTGGTGACTCGTTTTATTCGCTTGGGCGAATGGTTGTTTTGCTTTTGTAATTTCTTAATTACTGTTAACGTTAGATACGTGGTGCTGAGTTACTGTTGAGAGTACAGTGTACTGTTTGCTACCTAATTGCTGGATGTTTAGCAATTGTTTCCTGCTCCTATTGTAAATAAGTGTACATACTTGTAAATAAATTTATAGTTACTTCCTTAAGATTGGAATGCTCATTTAAAGAATGTTGAAGGTGCTACGGACTCGTTACAGTATTGATCAAAATATTCATAATATTTAGTTTGTTTCAAAAACAAATGTTCTCAATAACAGTAAGTTTTGAAAAAACCAACTTTACCGACAGAGAGGGTTTTTTCAAGTGGGTGCACCCGAAAAAACCTGGGTAGGTTTTATCGGACTGGCCCCATTTTGGCGAACCCTGTTAGTAATTGGAAATCAGCCAGACTACCAATTATTTATAATGGGCCAATTTTTCCGTTTAATCATCGGGAAAATTTTTCGTGAAGGTTATTTTTAAGTAAAGATTTTTTAATTATGACTAAAACAAGTAACTATGCTGAATGAATTTTTAAACAAGAAAAATTTAGTTTATTTAAATTTTTTTTAAAGTAAAGTAAGTGATCGTGAGATATTTCAATGCCTGTCTGTCTTGGTTACTCTCCCTATTCCAAACTTTTAAGGAAATACTCCTAAAAATTTTTTTTTTCTTAGTTATTGCCCTCTCTACATAACGACAACGTATATTTTGCATTTAGTTTTAGAAAATACTTTTTTTCATCTAACAAAAAGTTTATTATTGCCTTAATGTCAGATGTCAATACTTTTCTACTACTGTAATTTTACCACAGAGCTTTCAGACTACATCATTTCATTGAAAAAAGGCCTACTATAAGAGAATTGAAAAAAAGTCCCTTTAAGTCAAAAATATCATGCTTGAATTTTCATCTCCATGTCATAGAAGGAGTTTTTTTCACAAAGAAAATCGGCTTACAAAATCTGAATGAAATTTTAAAAAAATATTTTCAAAAAAAACCTAAAAACGAAGAAAAATCGCATAAATAAACCAGCTATTAATTAACTGTGCTGAAGGCGAAATTATGGGTTAAAAAAAAAAGAAATCAGCGATGGTGAAATTTTAGCATTAAAAGTCATTATCACTACAGTTAATCGGTATTAAATTAATCGGTAATCGGTTACTTTAAGTACTAGAGAATCCTCTGAATGCATAACAAAATCAAAACTTGAGATGAATTAATACATCAAATGAAACGTTTCGTTTAATAGAAACCAAGCCTCTGAATAATGTCTATTATAACACTAGTTGTTGATGTCGGCCATTATTACGAAGCACCATTTATCTTGAAAGGTTAAAATTCCAAATGAGTTTATTCTGAGAAGGAAATGTCGTTCGAGAAAATTTTAGTTTAACGGTACTTCAAACACGGAAAAAAGTCACATTGCTTCACAAATATTCCACTAAAATTTGCTTCAAGCAGGGAAACTAAAAAGTAGAAAAGAAAAAAAAAAACTTGCCACTTGAAATGCTTTGTAAGGTAAAGTATTTTACGACACACCTTGAAAGCAACCGAATCGCGGTTAAAAAAACAAATTGCAATGATTTTTTTTTTGCCTTAAATGAAAACCGACGTGATGGCTTTATTCCACATTGTCTTGTAAAACTGAGGGCAGTTTAAGTGATTAACTCGACATTTTTTACCTTCTTTCCCTCCATACAGTTCTTGGTATTTTCTGTTTAACCGATAATAACCTTTGCTTGTCTTTCTCCAAAGTTAACAATTTGCTATAATGAGTGGTTTTTTTTAACTTAACCCTCGTGGGTCCCTCCCATTTCAGTTACACTCAAGACCCTTGGGGTCATAAACGACCCCAATGCTTCCTTTAATTAATTAATTATTATTATTGAATGTTACATGCATTTTTTAAAATCACAAACGTTTTAATGCTAAAAAAATAAAAATAAAAAGACACAATCACAGTAAAATTTATTTTATGCATTAAAAATTATAATTTTAAGAGCAAAACTTACAATAACTGTAGATTTATTTACAACCGTTACAGATCTGAAAAAACATGATTTTTTGCAAGTGAATTTCAAACACTTATGACATTATCGATGCATTTTCTGTCCAGTTCTCTTGGACAAAAGTTGCAACGTCCTCTTTTTTTGGCATTCTGGGGAAGTGACCCCAAGGGCCTTGTGTGCAAAAAATGCAATTTGGGAAAAATAAGACACAATAATAGCATTATTTTGAATAGAAAACTAAAAGAATAAAAGCCACAAAATGCCATTAAAAACAAATGGTTGATTAACAAGATATATTAAACAGAAATTGCATTGGGGTCACATATGACCCCAAGGAACCCACGAGGGTTAAAGAACTTTTACAGGATACGTCATTTTCTAGGAGACGTTTTTTCCTGTCACCTCATTTAACCCTTTATGCAATGAATTTATTTGTAAATAAATTTATACCTATTTTTTGTTTTTCTTAGATGAAAATACATCAAATAATATACGTACAGAGTATAAAAGTTTGATAATCACTAAGGATTAGGCCCTCAAACTGGTACCAGCCGCTAAGAAAACTGTTTCCGATCGCTGACACCAGTTGTCGACTTCTCAGCAAAGTAGAAGTACTGTTGGTACTTTCAGGTACCCGTATTGAAGAGTTACTGCATTACTTGACACTTCATACACTCCAGGGTACCCTGTACCTACCACAGCTCGTGCTTTAACCGGGATAGGGCCCTGAAGAGCGCTCTGTTCTTTTTGAACCAGAACCGAGGGTCGAGCAAACCCTTGGCCCAGCACCCCCAGAGGTATCGTTTCACTTGGAGGACTTTGTGACCACGACATTTTTAACACCTCCCAGTCACCATTAATTAAGACGGTGGATATTTGCTTGGGTGCGATCGAACCCGGGTCTCTCCGGTCACGAGTCCGACGCCTTACTGATCGGGCTACCACGGCCCTCAAGTACCCGTAGCCACATTGGATTCATTACACTAAATTAAAATGTACGCAACACTTTTGAGTACCGTAAAGACATGAATTGTTAATCAGGTCTAGACAAGAGATTTCAATTGCCTTTAAATACCCCTGTTAGTCTGTGGAGTTAGCGACAAAAACAGCCGAAATATTTCACTTCCGGATACCAGTGTGAAATTTGGTACAGAGCTTATGTACATATATAAGAACAAAAAACCGCCGGGAGACACTTGATCAGGGGTACTGAACTCCCGTGATGACGTCATCAAAATGGCCGCTTTTACAGGTAAATACGTTCGTTTAACTGCTTAAAAATCCATCATAGATTCAAATATTGCAAAACTCAAATATATCATCTGAAAGCTCTTTAAAAGAGCTATTTAGAAAAGTTTAATTTTCCTTTCTGAGGTCAAGGGCCCACCTGTGATGACGTCATCAAAATGGCCGCTTTTACAGGTAAATACTTTTGTTTAACTCCCCTAAAACTCCATCATAGATTTAAATATTTCAAAACTCAACTATATCATCTGAAAGCGCATTAAAAGATCTATTAAGAAAGATTTAATTTTTCTTTTTGAGGTCAAGGGCCCACCTGTGATGACGTCATCAAAATGGCCTCTTTTACAGGTAAATGCACTCATGTAACTGTTTAAAACTCCATCATAGATTTAAATATAGCAAAACTGAAATATATCATCCGAAAGCGCTTCAAAAGAGCTATTTTATAGTGCTTGGTTTTATTTTCTAAGACAAATAGTTAAAAAGTTATAACAATTTTAAATTGAAAATGTATGACAAACGTATTTACCAGTAAAAGCGGCCATTTTGATGACGTCATTACAGGTGAGACCTTGACCTCAGAAAGAAAAATTAAATATTTCTAAATAGCTCTTTAAAAGAGCTTTCAGATGATATATTTGAGTTTTGCAATATTTGAATCTATGATGGATTTTTAAGCAGTTAAACGAACGTATTTACCTGTAAAAGCGGCCATTTTGATGACGTCATCACAGAATGACCTTGACCTCCGATCAAGTGTCTCCCGGCGTTTTTTTGTCCTCCTATGTGAATATAAGCCCCACATAAAATTTCATAGACTGGTATCCGTAAATGAAACATTTTTGCACTAACTCCACGGACTATGTCCTATGCAGCTTTCACCAATCCATGCGTTTAGTTTTACCCACAATAAAGTTACAGGTGGGGGGGGGAGGCCAAAAGTGCCCTTAATTGCAGTGAGAAAAGGATGGCGTGATTTTGCTTTTGCTCGACTCGACTTGGCTTGTTTTTGCTCGACTTGAAGGGGGCACTGCCGTACCCTCAATAGAGCAACTTTGAAAGATGAACTTGGTATAGCTTGAAAAAAAAAAAAAACATAACAGAAGCAGGGCTACGGAATTGAAGGGAGAATAATCAACTCCGATTCCGACTCCAAAACCCCTGCCTCAAAATTAGTCTGACTCCACGACTCCAAATCTGCTGCCAGAAACAGACTCGGAGACAAAATAACCAACTCAGATTCTTGGGTTTTAAAAGTTTTCGGTGCATAACTCCGACACTCCAAAATCAGTAAGACTATGAATCTGTCACTAATCTTGAACAGAAGTTCCCCCAACAGGAAATTTTCCGAAAACTTGTCATTCTTTTCCGGATGGCATAGTTAACCTGAAGAATGTAACAACTCTTTCTCTAAAAACATCTTTCAACTATAGGTCAGACCCTGAATTGAAATGGACTCATATATGCTCTCTAGACGGCGACATGATTCTCACTTAATTCTCAGGTGATATTATGTCGCGCTGCCGAACTTTAATGGGGTTAAAATGCTGGTTACTATGTTTCTTGTGGAGAAGTATTCTGTATAACCTCAGTACGTATATTTAATCCAGCAATCATTAAATCGTTCTGAGAGGAAAGCTAAGACCTGTCACGTGACAATGAAGAAACTGAAAGATCTTCGAGGAGTACACCCCGCTATGCTAAAGAGGAATAACTTCTCTTTTAGAATATTTCTTATGAATTTTTAAAGGGCTTTTAGATGTTTTGATACGATTATGGACGGGGAGTCACATTATCAATATTGATTTTAAACACCCGCGGTGGTGATACGAGATGCTTAGATTAGTTGAGTTTGTTTTTTTTTTCTTGATATTCTCTAATATTAATGTTCTACCTGCTGTGAGTGGGTTATAACGCAAGAGCTTACCTCCGAAGGTATCACAGTTGTCTTGCATATATTTCCAAGCTCTCTCGATGAGGTCACCGCTGCGGTTTGGCGTGGGACATTGCGTCACTTGCAGCACCAAGCAGTTCATGTTCTGGCGGAGTTTCCTGCGATTATGAAAGAGGAAAGAGTTTAGTATCTCGTGTTATAAAAAGGGAAAACACGAGCCAAAGAGATTTAGATATCAAATAATAATAAGGACGGGATGGGGTATAGTGATGTAACTTTGTAGTATCAAACATGGGAGGTCTTATCGCCCCATGGGAAGTATTTCAAAGAGACACATCTAATAGATTCACTACTTTTTTCAATCATTCATTCATTTATGGATTCATTCATTCCTTTACTATTTCATTTAAATTGAAATATTTTTTGCAATTAAATAGAAAATATTTCATTAAAAAATATTTTATCCATGAGTTTGCCGCATATGGAAAAGGATATGTGATTTTTCAAACCGGGGCAAATCTTGAAACTGCCGCTCTTACTTGTGTTCAAGTTTTTTTTTCTTTAAAGTTTCTAGAGTATAAAGTTGTGGGATGGGCGTCCGGAAGTGAAATTGGCATGGGGGCTACCTTTGTTCTATGCGGCCCTATTAAGCTTATACTGAAATTGAGGGGAGAAAAATTGCATATTCGCAAACTTTTTACTGTTGCTCAACAAAAGCTTGAAATCAGAAAGTAGATAAAAATTTATTGTTTCTTTTTTCTAATTTTAAACTTGTTCAATAAATAAATAAATAAATAAAATGTGTGAATAAAATAACGCATAAATAAATAAATAATAAAATAAAATACGTAAATAAAATAAAATAAAAATAGATAAATCAAATAGACCGGAAGACGCCTTTTTTCTTTTCGCAGAGTTCTCTGCCAAATCAAATCTTTCTCACCACTTTTCCCATCCTGAAACCAAAACCCGAAAGCGAAAACGAACAAAAATCGAAACCACAACTTTTCCCCGAGCGGCACAGCAGGACATCACCCCCCCCCCCCCGAACACACATCCTCTCACGCATGCGTGCGCAAATCGTCCAGTAAATTGCTGCAAATTCTGGGCATTACCGTCGCCGCGGAATCCGCGCCGGGTTCCAAATTACACACCCGAGCTGCAGAAGATGGTCCGCGTCACCATTACCATCACCTAGTTATCTCGGAAGATTAATACTGGAACACACACTTTACGCGGCCCAAGAACACAGCTCTTTCTTTGTTTTCCGCAAACCTCGGGCTGTGTAGGAAACATACAACAAACGACCCCAGGAAATGGCTGTTTAGTCGATCGGTTTTGAACGGTGTTGTACAAGCGAAAATTGCCACAGAGGATAGCTCTGGAATTTCTGCGCCTTGGGAATTGGGGAGATCACTCTTACCTGTCTATTTTTAGGTGATTTACTGTGCGGTTTTGTCAATAAAAATCCAGAAGTTTTTTTTTTCTTTTCTTTTCCGCGGAAGAACTCGTTCAGAAGAGAATGAGCTATTGCTGTCAGTTTTCAGACTCTAGTTCTGGTATCCATGTCGACGAGGGCTTAGTTTCTAATAAAAGAAAAAGGGGGACCAGGGGCGTGCACAAAAATCTTGGAGCCCGTTACATATGACTTCCCCCATCCTCCAGTGGCATATTTCATCACCCATTCAATTAGTGTTATTCAAGCACTCCTTCCCTCTTCTAACTTACAACAGTTGTTTGAAGAACACACCCGAGCTGCAAAAGATGGTGTGCGGCATCATTACCATCACCTAGTTATCGGTAGATTAATACTGGAACACAGCCCAAGAGCACGGCTCTTTCTTTGTTTTCCACGACTGTTCCCCAAACCGCAGGCTGTTTAGGAAACATGTACAACAAACGATCCCGTAAAATGGCTGTCTAACTGATCGGCTCTAATTGGTGTTGTACAGGCGAAAATAGGCCCTCTTTCAACAGCTATTTAAAGAACACATTCGAGCTGCAGAAGATGGTTTGCGTCATGATTACCATCATCTAATTTATCGGAAGATTACTACCGCCACATTAATCTACAATCAGCATTTTAACAAGGTAGCAATCATCAATATAAACTGAGTAAGAAACCTCTCCTCTACAATAGCTGAACTACGTGCTGGATATTTCAAGGCACGAAGATATCCCCAACTAGCATAAAATCTTTTCACATCTGCAAGTACTGTCGTCCCCAATCCCTCCTTCAACTTGGAGCACCACCACATTGGAGTTGAAGTTCTCCATGCCACCGGGTTCCAAAACTAGCATATCTGGTCACCAAGTCTTTTGGAGGAATATAAACTTTTAGCACTGTGCACTTGACAGACACGACAAGAGGGGGCCGTGGTGGCCCGATCGGTAAGGCATTGGACTCGTGTCCGGAGGGACCCGGGTTCGATCCCAGCCGACCAAAGATCCACCGTCTTGATTAATGGTGGCTGGGAGGCGTTAAAAAATGTCGTGGTCACAAAGTCCTCCAAGTGAAACGATACCTCTGGGGGGTGCTGGGCCTAGGGTTTGCTCGACCCTAGGTTCTGGTTCAAAATTAAGAACAGAGCTCTCTCCAGGGCCCTATAACGGTTAAACCACGAAGCTGTGGTAGGTACGGGGGACCCTGGAGTGTGAAATGACACGACAAGAACAATATAGCGAAACACACAACCTTTACGGGCATTTTTCTCTGCCCAGAAACGCATCTCTTTCTTGGTTTTCCCCGTCTGTGTCTCGCAAATTTTCATTCTGTGTAAGAAACATGCAACAAAACGACCCCAGGAAATGGCTGGTTAAACGATCGGCTATGATTGGTGTTGTGCAAGCGAAAATTGTCACAGAGGATAGCCTCGGAATTTTTGGGGCTTGGGAATTGGCGAGTTCACTCGTACCTGTTGTTTTTGGGTAATTTACTGTGTGGTTTTGTCAACTAGCGAACAAGCTATTGCTGTCGATTCTCAGACTCTAGTTTTTGGCATACACTCACTCATTCCAGGGAGAGTGCCTGGAAAACAGAGTGACGACAACGGCTGCGATTTTCCCCGCTGGGCAAGCGCGGGCTTCCAACTTTCGTCCAAACGCGGGAGGAACATTTCCACAGTTTGGCTGAACTAGGTTGGTTTGGAGACCAAGTGGGAATCGTTATCGCGGTTTTGGCAAGAAAAACTTCAGTTTTTGAGATTATGTACGAGATTGAAACAAAAAAGCACTTTCTACAAAAGCATTTACCACAGGCTTCTCTCCATTCTTTATTTTCACTTATTTGCTTTAAGATTTTGGTTAAGTAAGAAATAAGTTGAAAATATCCGCACAGTACAAAGCAAACTGAAAATTCTGTGACCTGGCATAGAAAGGACGTACGATGGCTTTTCTTGAAAAAAAAAGGGGTGAGGGGGTGAAGGGGGATTTAAAATGAAGAATATGTTTTAAAATAAATAAAACAGTTGTGCTATCAATTCATAAAAATAATCTAATTGAAATTAACCTCATTTTTTTGGCATTGCACTAAAAGCATTTCAGTGACTTTGAAATAAAACATAAATTATAGAATACTAGCGGTTTGCCCGTAGTACAAAATTAAAGGATCATTTGGTAATAAATTAATGTCGTAGAAAAAATACTCAATTTTAGTTGTCTTCGGTGTATATGTTCTTATGAATTCAGATGAGTACTTTGTATTTCCCTATTCTTTAATTTGCCCTAAATGTTGTCCCTTTTTGAGTGATGGGAGCTCGTCAGGCTGTTTTTTTACAGCCTTTAGGGCCATGCTCCACATCAGCGTAAAACTGAAGGCAGAAACTGAAAATCCGGGTACTTTCCTTTTTACGCGGCGTAATCACGGCGTAATAGAGGACCGAAAAATTTTGCATTTTTAATTTATCCAACAGCCAATAGAAATTCATCGTGAGATGTAAACATTTCTAGCCTTGGCGGCCGCCATTGCTATACTGCATTAACGAAAGTGCATTTGGTAAATATTCAAAAGAAGAAGTGAGAAAATACCCATTACTTAATGAGAAAAAATCTGGTATGGGTCCCACACTACTTCCTTTTACGTGTAAATTTCTTTGTAGATGCCTTAGTGTTAAATTTATGCTACGAGTGAGCAAGATATCAATTCGAACATTTACACCCCTAGTTTGCTTCGAAACAATGCAAAACAAATGTTTTACAATGATTCATTTACTAAATATCGCCGATTTTAACATCATTCAGTGAATTTTTCGCAAAATATCGCCAATTGCGCCAAATTGAACCCAAATTCAAAAAAAAAAAAAAAAAAAAATTCGCCAAATTTGTCGCCAACTTGGCGATATGTCGCCAAGTTGGCGTCAAACACTTGGCGACCAAAAGCTTGGCGACATAACGGAAAGTGGTCGCGCCAATGCATATCTTTCCCTCTGCATTGAAATTAACACTGATTTTCCCCAAAAAAGGGGTAAAACACCCCCTTGGGAACATTCAAATGCAACCACAAGGGGAGGTGCACAACTAGACCATCCTCAGAGCCTACATACCAAGCTAGAAGCTTCTACGGCATATAGTTTTTGAGTTATGCGACCCACATACGCACACACGTACATACAGACGTCACACGAAAACTCGTCGTAATTAACTCGGGGGTGGTTGAAAAATTTTTTTCGGCTGCTTATATGTTGGTAGGTACATATGCACGTGCTGACAGGTCAAAAAAACTAAGGAATTTTCATTCGGGGGTGAGCAAAATCAAAATTTAGACTCAAATTTGAGTGATTTTTTTTTCGCGATCACAATACTTCCTTTACTACGTAAAAGGAAGTAAAAATCAAGTGAAAAAGCAAAATGGGAGGTAACTAGCGAAAGGCTTAAAATAAGCTTTCAGTTGAGGCTTTTAAAGTCCACTATCTCGTTATATGTAATCATGTCAACAATTCCTGTCCTTTGCGAGATTTTTATTATTTTATTCAAAACTCGGCGGGATTACGGAAGTTAGTTTCTTGGCGAGATTCGAAATAATGGTGCTTCGGCTGCTTTACATTATAATAGTATTTACAATTTATGACATGCTTTGCTAAGTTATTGATTGCTTGGCGAGATTGGAAATATATGTTTAATTCCGCTCGTGTATTTGCTTATTTTAATTGAGCTTTAAAAAAAAAAGATTTGACCTTTGGCTGAGTTATGGATCGCTTGGCGATAATAAAACTAGCTAATGTTGTGTAATAAGGTTTTAGTGAAATGAAATTGTGTTTTGATAAATACTTCCATTTTTAAATATAGCAAAATTTTCAAGATTAGCGATTCATTAAAGAGTGTGTGGGTCATTTTACGTATTAAAGATTTTTAAATTTATTTAAATTATGGCTTACGTGTTTTTTTTTTTTTTTTTTTTTTTTTTTTTTTTTTTTTTTTTTTTTTTTTTGACGGCGTATTCAAAAAATTATATAAATGCTTCATGGCTTTGAGGGTCTAATTTATTTGGCAAAGTAAGTAGGCACTGATATTTTTTTTAGGTACAATAACAGTCATAATATTAGCACCAAAGCCATTTCAAAATGTCCATTAAAATGTAAAAACTCAAAACAACAAATAATATATTCAACCATCAAATCAAGTTTCATGGCATCGTGCTGCATTTGCTGTATTTTTCGCCAAAACATCTACTCAACACTCCGAAGTTTTTTTTTTTATCACCTCTAATGCTTAGTATGCTTTCTTCAACAGCAAAAAAAAAAAAAAAAGTTTTTTTTTTCTTGAAATTAAAAAAAACAACTTTTAAGATTTAAACAATAGAAAATAAATGCAATGCTTAGCGAAATTCACAAAAAATACTTGAATGGGAATTTTATAGCCAGTTTGGTTTGTTTCCGCTAAATATATCCGTTTAAAGTGAAAATAAAAAACCGCCAAGTAAAAAAAAAACAGGACTTGGCTCATAAAAAGCTGAATCATGATGGGTAATTCCATGCCAACTAAATTAAATAACTACTAAAACTCGGTAATTTGTTGCCAATCTTTCACCCAATCATAAAATTTCGAATAATGCTTCATAATGAGGTATTTTTCCTATTTGTTATCTAAATATCAAATATCCAATGAAAATGCAAGGATTATTCCGTCACATGGCGCTTTTTTCTGCGCAGAAAAAAAATTCTGCCCAAGTGGAGCACACGTCCGACTGAAAAGCGACCGAAACCGAAAAAGGAAAATTTTACGCTTCTGCCCAATTTTTCTGCTTTACGTCGATGTGGAGCATGGCCCTAAGGGCCATGCTCCACATCAGCGTAAAACGCGACCGAAACTGAAGGCAGAAACCGAAAATCCGGGTACTTTCCATAGGAATACTATTGAATCTATTTAACGCTTCTGCTTTATTTTTCTGCTTTACGTTAATGTGGAGCATGGCCCTTACTCCCATTTACTTAATCAGGGCTTTTGGTTATGATGTATATACTTGACGTTTTTTTTTCTGTATTTGTGCTCTATACAGGGTGTCCACTCCAATCGTGGACCAATAGCTAATTTCTAAACCGTTAGAGATAAGCATATAGTTTATTTAGAAAAAAATCTCCAAATTACGAAAGGAATTTTGGGTCTATTCAATGTTTTTCAAAAAATCAAATTTTGAAAGAGTTACGAAATTTAAATTTTTATACAGCCCCCCAGTCCTATCAATCATATTTAGTAAAACATTCTTGACACTGTAACGTTTAAAACTAAAAAAAAATCACTCTTCTACCACAAAAATTGACCGAGTTATGACGTTTTGAAAAATCAAGATTTTGCATTGTTTCATGACGTCATCGAGAGATCGCTTTAGGGACCGTATGCGAAATCCTTCAAAATCTTGATTTTTCAAAACGTCATAACTCGGTCAATTTTTGTCGTAGAAGAGTGATTTTTTTTAGTTTTAAACGTTACAGTGTCAAGAATGTTTTACTAAATAGGATTGATAGGACTGGGGGGCTGTATAAAAATTTAAATTTCGTAACTCTTTCAAAATTTGATTTTTTGAAAAACATTGAATAGACACAAAATTCCTTTCGTAATTTGGAGATTTTTTTCCAAAATAAACTATATGCTTATCTCTAACGGTTTATAAATTAGTTATTGGTCCACGATTGGAGTGGACACCCTGTATATTGTTGTATTCGTCTTATGCTACGTCTATTTTTTGTTTATGGTTTGTATTGCCTGGATTAAAATAAAATTGAATTGAATTGAAATTCAACTGTAATTGCTTAAAAGTATGATATAAAAATAAGCCAAAAGAGAAAATAAGAACAATTTCGTTGTTTACTGGAACCAACAGAAATCTTACCAAAGTTTAAAAGAAGAAGGAAATTTTTTTCCTAGCTTTAAAAACAAAATAGTACATTTTTCGAAATGAAACATTTTAGAAAGAACGTTGCAATACCGCAATTTATACAATATTTTTATAATTTACCGAGTTTTGATTCGTTAAAAACTGAAAAAAGAAAAGCAGACGATTTATTTCACAACAGTTAAAATAGTTCATTTAACTAATTTTAATAAGGCTTGGAGTTTGGATTAATACAAAAATAAATACATTTTAAAAATTATTAAGGGAAAAAGAACGAAACAAATAAAGGAAATACAAACGTAACCATGGTAACAACATGAAAATTTGATTTCCGTTTATAAAATAATTCATTTCATCTCTATTTTCAAAATTTATTCTCAAGCTTAACCATTTCAGACTCGTTTGGCTTGCTTTGCTCAAGGCAAGCCTTGAGTTTCTGGGATTCTAAAATCAATTATTACAGCTCTACTAATGCTCGTAGAAACTTCAAACTGACATCATTTTGAGCAAAAAAGTTCAAGCTTTCGGATGAGATAAGACTTGAAAATGTGTATAAAATATTTCTTCCCCATTTTATTGAATTTGTATGAAAAATGAGCTAAGAATTAAAATAGAAAGATAACGAAATAGAATTTTCGAAAAAACGGTCCATAGTGCACAACCCCATGCTACAAACTAATTTTGTGGCAAATTTTATGAAAATCGACCGAACGGTTTTGGTGCTACGCGCGTGACAGACAGAAAGAAAGACAGACCCACCTTCAGCTTTATCATTAGTAGAGAAGTAATGTTGAAGAAAAGCACCATTTATTATTTGAAACTTTTAAACAAGAGCCCCCAGCATATTTATTAGTTCTAGAAGTTCACATCATGAGAAATATTTACTGCAATTGAGTTTCTCATCTTGTTTTTCCAGCTTTTTTATGCTACATATGAACAATAAAAATGTACAGTAGTTTCACTTTTTTTTTCTATTTAGAAACATGAATAGGAAGCAGTTCCAGAGAATAAACTTTTAAATAGGTTGCATAACAACCAATACATTTTTTTACAATCAAGATGTAGATTATTCTCTGATAATTATTTTATTAGAGTACAAATATTACAGGTTGAAACTGATTTATATGAAGTGCTGAAATTGAGATACAAAACTAATCCATAAACGACCGAAAATAAAACGCTCCTGCTGGAGCGCAGCATGGTTGCCGAAACGGCAATGAAGCCAAAAAGTTCGCCAACACTATCCAAATTCAATATCCTAGGATCAATGCCTCATAACTAACTCCATTATTCAATATTTGGCATAAAATTTATAATTTAGGTAGAGCAGTATTAGGTATTCAAGGCACTCTAATTCCAGGGTACCCCATACTTGCCAGTACACGTGGCTTAACTGGTTGGATGGGCCCCAGAGGAGCGCTCTGTTTTTTGATCGAGACCAGGAACCGAGCAATCCCTCGCTGGTCTAACATTCCTAGAAGTATTGATTTGGAATGGGAATTTGGAGTACTTGGTGACCGCGATAATATTCAACGAGTCAAATCACCATTAATAAACACGTTGGATCTTTAACCAGCTGGAATTGAACCCGTGATCCTGGCTTTACGAGTCCGATGATTTACTCATCACGTCACCACAGGCCGTTTTTGGACACACGTACACCAGGGGTTAGTTTCTGACAAAAGAAGTGAATGATAGGGGCGTATAAAAACAGAAATTTTGCTGCCCGACTTAAATGAGTTTTTCGACCCCCTCCTTACCCCCCCCCCCTATTTCGCATATTTATTGTGATTATGAATATTAGGTTAGATTTCATGTAAAGCACATTAATCATTACTGCTGAAAACTTTAAAAGCATTTTTGCAATATATCTCTAGAAACGAAGCTTATTTCTTTAGGTTATGCACACACCCGCCTTCCTAAATGCCTACATCAGAACCTCAGCAATACGTACACGATGTATTTCTTTAAAATCCATTTATGCCCAGTAGCCTGAAAACGGGACGCTTGTTAGTTACTGCATACAAAAACCTGTAATGGGTAGGGTAAGTGCTCCAGTAGTCGGCCAGTCTCCAGTAGTCGGCCACAATGACATAAAACTCCTTATAAATGGTACATTTTTAATTCAAAATCAGATATGGCGCATTCACACATTCATGTACCTATCCTCAATCATCAACCAGTCGCAGTTAAGTTTTGGGTACTTTTTTTGAATTAGTAATGAGTCATTTCATTTTGAATGGTGTGCCCGTCATCCAAGATTGAGATTCTGCTTATTTTTCAGCTAAGAGGACACGTCTTCTTAAAATGGCCAATTACACTTATTAATTTAATTCTACTGTAAATTTGAATGATTTTTATCTTAATGGAATGTCCAACATAATGTTTCAATGAAAGAGCGAACTCCTGATTAGACTCTATTATTTTTTAAAGGGGTGGCCGACTACTGGGTACAGAATTCTTCTGCATTTCCAATAGTCGGCCATGGTATGCCGATCACTTATTCTAAGCAGTTTGGATGATTTATCCAGTAGTCGGCCACATACTTAATGTAGCTTTTCGTTCTTAATATGGGTTCATCAAATTAAAACTAAATTAACTTATTAAAGTACAGCGACAATTTAACTGTTTTGAGTAAAAATACCTTTTTCAAAGTTTATTTTTCTTGAAAAATAGTAATTAAATTAAATGTCTTAACTTCTTTTGACCACCATTTCGACATTTTATTGCTCCTAGTGTTGTAAATTTAATTGAAAATTCTAAAAAGAGATTTTTAAATACGCATACGTTGAGTTAAGATTATAAGTTTTAATACTCATTTAGTTATTATCAAATGCTGTTTTAATAGTTTTTTTATCAAATTTTATCTTAAACTAATGAAATTAGCAAAACGAGTGATTAGCCGGCCACCTCGTCTAGTGGTCAGCGACGTCTGACCGTGATGCGGTGGCCCCGGGTTCGAGTCCCGGCTGGGGCATGGGCGTGCTTTCTCTCTCTCATGTCATTGTCCTTTCCGTGTGTGTGAAAGTGAGTTATGAATGAATGCCTACCCTATGAACGGGTCCTTATGGCATGTGTGTTGAGCATAAAATCGGTCTTCCACCTAAAATGGTGCTCTTAAAAACGGAAGCCGTATCCTTACCCCATCCTTCATGGACCTGGTCTAGCTCTGCTGACCAACGGGGGCATGTAACAACAAACGAGTGATTTGACTTCTTTTGATACTTATTCGGCAGTTAATAAACATTCCCCAATTATAGGAGATAAGATGCATCACTTCAATAGTCACATAGGCTCAAGTTATTTAATGAGTGCCAAGCATGTAGTTATTCTTTCTTTTGCTATTATGCTAAACTTTTTGCTTTACCAAAGGTTCAAGACCCCTGTGCTCTATTTAGGATAATTGTTTCAAATGTTGGTACATTTTCACTAATGATTCTCCCCAAATGTTTGACTTCTTGAGTTTTCTTCGCTAGAGGATTAGAATTGTGCTGAGTTAACTTTAAAACTACATGGCTACATTGCTGCAAACTAATTTTTTTTTTGTTTTCAAGGTTATTCCTTGTTTACTAATATTCTTGTCGAAAGCTAAAAGATTACTTTCATGACATCCCGAGTTCCGTTTAGTTCCGTATTTCATCTTACTTCAATTAGTTTAAAACAAATAAACTTGCTTCAGTGGAACATTCTGTGCTAGATGAAGCCTTGATGGAGATTCCTTTCAGCGCATTTTTGAATGTATTTTTACTTGCAGTTTTGGAAGCAATCACACACACACATTTCTGAAGCTACAGTTTTAGTTTTATGTTCCATATGTTGAAATTCCATTTTAATGAATGTGAACCAGTTAAGTGCCGACGTGATTATTTGTCATGAATTGTGTCGACTCTATTATTACGTCTTTATGTTTATATAAACAGTAAAGCAGTTTTTCATTTCTTGATTCTTTGGTCATTATCACTAAAAACTACTGTTCACTACAAAGCTATTCCTGTTTTTTTTTTTTTACTTCCTAAGCAAGTACATTTTGTACATTTTATATAAACTTCCTTTATTTTGTCCCTTCTTGCATCTTTAGTAAGTGCTGCTGAAATTTTTTCTTTAGAAGCTACATTGTTACAACATTTATTTTATCTTTTATCACTTATTTCACAATACAAAGTTAAATCGTTTATTTCTGGAGATCGTCCTAAAACGGTGTCCAGGTTTAACAAGAGGAAGGGGTGGTTAATTAAACTGACAGATTGCGGAAGGGGGGGGGAGGTAACAAGAAATATGAGTTTTCACTAGTGGTACCCGCACGGCTTGGCCGTGGTATAAAACTAAAACGTCATTTGGTAATAAAGTCATATCGCAGAAAGAATACTCAATTTTAGTTTAATTCAACTATAATTCCTCAATAACAATTTGTTTGTGTGTTATAGTGTGGTAGGGGTGGGTAGCTTGAATTGTGAAACATTGAGAAAAGGGATGGAGGGGGGCCAAGTATGTTGGGAAAAAAGTGTTGCGCAATTTATACTCATACCCTTACGAAGCCTTTTTTTATGTCTTAAATTATTTTCTTTTTGATATAGACATATTTTTAGACGTTATTCAGAAAAAAATACTTTTTTAGGGCGAGTTTTTAAAATGAAACTGTTTTTAGTCAGCTTAAGTATAAAAACATTAATGTCCCGAGAATTCTGTGCTAATTTTACTGTCTAAAATTAATAATGGTAGATTGATAGTTAGAGAAATAAGTAAAGCACACAGTGTATCAAGAAGTACACTAATATGATTATCTAAACAAGTTGATACCAGGTACCACGAAAAATATAACCAGACTAAGTATAATGCGTCGCTGCAGGCCCGTCATTTCACGTTTTTAGAGGGGGGGACAAAGGGTGCAAGCACAATGCAATTTCATCGGGAAAAAGCAAACACCAAGCCCACTTATATATTAATTAACTGATTTCTCAAAACCGGGGGGGCCACCTCCTGACCTCTCCAAATGACGGGTCTGGTTCGTTGTAAGTTTCCCTTTGTTTTGTCTTTTTAATTCAACCCCCTATATCAGATAAGATCAATGAAAATGAAGTGGCCGACTACTGGATTCAACGTGGCCGAGCACTGGATTGCAGTGGCCGACTACTGGAGCATTTACTAGTGTTGACAACAGCTTAGATTTTAACATATTTTTTTAATTTCTGAAAAAAGTAGGTGATTCACTATCGGAAAGGTTCATTCTTAAGTTTTACCTTGTTTTTGTTGCTGTATTGATAGCTGAAAGTTCTAGGTTAGCCAAGATCCACAAAAGATCTCTTAAATGGCCGACTACTGGAGCACTTACCCTATATCCTTTTACTAAAGCTGTTTTTCACAAGTTAAATAGTCCTTCTTCTTGAGAAAACCAGTTAGAGCCACTTGTTGGATATCAGAGTTTATTTATTGACAGCTATTTTCAGACAAATCAGTCAAGCAACGATCCAGCATGGATAACCACAGAAAGTAAGTTTTTTTTGCGACATTATTTTTCATAAAATTAAACTATTTTAAAATGATTTGCTTAAAATGGATCACAGATGCCTTCTGTGATGTTACTTTGCAAAAGTAAAGTCAAGTAAGGTCGTATTTTGCGCATCTGCCTAGTGTCCCATGAACAGGACGCTAAATAACTTAATAAATATGGCAACGGCGATCTATTTTTACGCCTAAAATGTATGTAAACCATTCCAAGTAAGAGTTTTAAGCAGATAAAAATTGAAAAAAATTGTCAAAAAAAACTTGGGCATGAATGGGTTAACAGAAGAAACAACAGCCGATTAAATACGTGTATAAAAATTAAAATGGGCTTTCTTAAGGCTTCGCGACGAACCACAATCAGTCTCTTAAGTGTACACTATATTCGAGAAGAATAATGGAACACGTTCATCTTCCTTTTCTAGCATTTGTGTCATTGTTTTGCTCGCAGCTGTTACAATAACCAGAATTGATAACAATAGAAAACAGTGGAAGCGAGAAGCAGCAGATTTATCCGTAATTTTGATCAATGACAAAGTTAATTTCGCAAAAGTGCAAACGCGGCGCATGCTGTTTCAAGAGCTCAATGAAAGTTTTTCTTTTTTTCTTATTTAATGAATGTGAATAGAAGGGAATAGAAACGTAACAACATTCAACGGTAGATGAGTGGCTGGTAATCTTAATATTAGTGGTATTAAAAAATATTCTTAACAAATGAAAATATTTACTATGTAATAGTAATTTGCGTGGAAGCTCACAGGAGCTGAGCAACTACATTTATTTTAAATGTTATGTAAATTTTAACATTTTAGACAAAATTTTGCATATTTAAGTGCAAAAATCAGATCTGAAGACTAAATAGTTCTCATATTTCTTTTGATAGAATTTAGGACCCGATAGTATGTTCATTGGTAAACTAATTTAAGCCTTGTATGAATCAAATCGTTAGTTTAAAACAAAAACAAGTTTAAGCCCAAACAGATGTTTAGCTCAGTATCGTGCCTGGCCTTTTAATAATCTTAATATGGTAGTATTTTTTCGTTTAAGACTGCTACGAACCCTATTAAGAGAGAATTTTGGTTTTGCAAGTGCTAAATGAATATAAGTTATACATAATTGCCAGAAAAATGTGACATTGAACTCAAGGTTGTGAAAATTTGAATTTCGGAAGGCGCATTTTTCTCTGACATAAGAGAAACATATTTAAAAACAATGATTAAACAATTCTTAGTTACTTGTTTTTAACTGAAGTCCCTGGTAGTAGAAACAGCATGAAGCAGCGACGTCTGTCGCAGATTCTTAAGAAAATCTGTAAACTATTTTTTAATTGAGGTAGTTGAGTAGGTCAGTTTTTTGCAGAAAAAAAAGTCCTAAATTTTAGCAAACGAAGATTTACTCCGTATTTTCTGGGACAAAACCCATAGGTAGCATTATTTATTGTTTTTTTTAGTTTACTATCTGATTTTTAAGCATTTATTTTTTAGAGGATTGGGTTTATGATTAATCAAAACTTCAATCTTGCAGACTATTTTTGGGTGTCTTAATCTGCGTTGTAGACTGCTGGAAAAATTCTCCTGCCGGGCGGTCTAAAATTCAGCTTCATCAATAAAGCCGATCATGGATTAGGAAGCGAAAATTGTCTTCCAGTTTTTAAAACAACATTTATATGAACATAAACGAAAGATTCGTATCTTTCCATGTAATGTGTATTAAGTATCTACCTTTAACCCCCTCCCATCTCCGCCTCCCCGAAATCTTTTAGCAAAAATTATAATTTTTGCATGGACTTACGTCGAGCAATAATACAGTCGACGCTTGATATAACGACCATCTCCGTCCGACAGAAAAGGGTCTTTATAACGAGGGGTCGCTATAAGAGGTAGAAAATAGAGTATATTAGGATAAAGTTGGGCTTTTCCCACCAGTCGTTATATTGGGATAGTCTTTATAACGAGTGGTCGTTATAACGAACGTCGACTGTACAATGCTAATTGAAGGGGGCAAGTGGATAAAGGTGATATGTGACAATTTTGGAAATGCATACTTTTTACCATGGATGAAGGTGATTAGGTAATATAGTGAACTCTCACTTATACGTCGTCTCATTTATGCGCCTTTTCCACTTATACGACGATTTTGAATGGTCCCAGCACATTCCATAGCAAAATAATGATAGCATCATTCGTTTATGCGTCGCTCTAAAGATACATATTTCACTTATGCGCCGAACTTTCCCTAAAATGTAAAGAATTTAATTAATTTTCCTCAAAAAATAAACATTTTTCTTCACTTTCCTCTTAAATCTTTCGCCTTTATTGCTCACGGTAGGCGTTTTCCCCCCATGAACTAGAGTTTGGAGGAAGACAATTATCCATTTTGCATCGTTTTAGAGGGAACAGTTTGTAATTAGGTATGCTACAATTTTTGTTTTCTCTTTATCCTTGTTAGTTACGTTACAGTTATTGCCCAAACGTACTAATATGTCCCTTTTCTATAGAAACATTCTTATTCATACTCTCATTAGAACCTACGTTGCGTTTTAGTCCTGTAAATAGGCTAGTTCACTTATACGTCTCTCTCACTTATGCGCCTTTTTCTATTGGTCTCTTGCGCCGGCGTATAAGTGAGAGTTCACTGCATGTGGGCGATTCTCTGTAAACTGGTAATTTGCTGTCCGGACCGAATATTTTAAAAATAATAAAGTGTAATAAAGTAATTATTGCTCTTAATGCAAGTAAAGCATTAATACTTTGTGGCCCAATTGCATTTGGAGCGGTAACTATTTAAATTTTTTTTCTAGAAATTATCTAAGCGCCAAAAACACAGTCCCCTGGCTGTCCCAATCCCATAGTCTAACTGTTAAAGATAGTATTTCAAAAAACCTATTAACACTACATAAATTTGGCAATTAATGTCTAAAAATAGAATAATGAAGCTATATTTTTCTTATGAAATAAGGTGTAATTACGTATTTCTAAAACTTAAAATTGTCATGTAAATTCTGTCCGGAGTTTTTTCAAACAGTCCCCTGCAACAAATTCAAGGCTGTAATACGAAAAATCTATAACTTTTGCAAATTATTTTTGGCATGAAGTTTAAAGTAATCAGTGTGAATTTGCCGAAATCGCCGAGAACGGTGTTGAAATGCTATTTTGCTTAGTTTGAGAGCCACATTTGTGATGAAAGTATGCATCAGGGTCGTTGCGAAAACAGTCCTCTGGGATGTGATTTTATTAATGTCAATTAATTTAATTATAAAACATATTAGTTATTATGTCTACGATTTGTGCCTAAATTTATAGGTAGTCTCGTAACTAATTATGTTCCAGTAGTTTTGCAGATATTACGCAACAAAGAGCAAAAACACAGCCACCTGGCACAGTCCCCTGCCTAGTTATACTAGGCGGGGGACTTACCCCCTATCATGATTTATCAGAAAAACACAAACTTCAATTGGCACTCTTTCAAACCAAAGTAATAGATTCATTTTTTGAGCAATAGTATTATAATTATACGAACATTTCAAAAAACAGTGCCCGGACAGATTTCGTGTGAAAAATGACGAGTTTACAGAGAATCGCCCATATATATTTTTTTGAAAGATTTTTCTAGAAGTTTAAAAAATTGTCACACATCACCTTTATTCACTTGCCCCTTCAATTGGGTTTGTGAGTTAACACAATTGAACACACACTAATTTGAATTTGTGTAAATCGGCGAAATTCAAATGTCACATATCACCTTTATTCACTTGCCCTTCAATTGTGTTTGGGAATTAACACAATTGAACACACATTAATTTGAATTTGTGCAAATTAGTGAAATTCAAATGTCACATATGACCTTTATTCACTTGCCCCTTCAATTGGGTTTGTGAGTTAACACAATTGAACAC
Organism: Uloborus plumipes; assembly: GCA_038373865.1. Classification (NCBI taxonomy): domain Eukaryota; kingdom Metazoa; phylum Arthropoda; class Arachnida; order Araneae; family Uloboridae; genus Uloborus; species Uloborus plumipes. The sequence continues at coordinate 64,016 of JAXGGA010004094.1, read as the reverse complement.
ACACTAATTTGAATTTGTGTAAATCGGCGAAATTCAAATGTCACACATCACCTTTATTCACTTGCCCCTTCAATTGGGTTTGTGAGTTAACACAATTGAACACACACTAATTTGAATTTGTGTAAATCGGCGAAATTCAAATGTCACATATCACCTTTATTCACTTGCCCCTTCAATTGTGTTTGTGAGTTAACACAATTGAACACACACTAATTTGAATTTGTGTAAATCGGCGAAATTCAAATGTCACATATCACCTTTGTTCACTTGCCCCTTCAATTGTGTTTGTGAGTTAACACAATTGAACGCACACTAATTTGACTTTGTGTGCAAATCAGCGAAATTCAAATGTCACATATCACCTTTATCTACTTGCCCTTTCAATTACTACCCGCAGCGATCTTTTCCAACTATCGCATCATCTGTGAAGTCCTCAATTCGGACCAACCTTTTCCTACGCTTTTGTTTTTATTTTCCTACTTTTAGTGGAAAATGCCTGAAACTGTTATTTTAACTACATGCATTATTTTTATTTCAGCGAATTCAAAAAACGGACCCTGCCACAATTGAAGGTTAGTGGGACAGTACGTGTGAAAAAGACCTCCGTAGGAAACCTGTACACAAGTGGCGTAGGCGAGATCGTTGATTGCCTCAAGCCAAGAAACCGAGTGCTATCAGTGAGGAGCGGCGAGTGGTTTTCTTTCCTTTGACACTTGAAATCATCGCCCACCTGGATGGTTTGTTGCTTTGAGACATCCAAGGCTTTCTGGGGCGATCGTTTAACTTCCATGACGGATGACGATTTGGAGTTAGATTATTTTACCTGGCGAAATTAAGGGCAATGGGTAAATGCTTTTGTGGTTTGTTCAGAAGTTTTTCAGAAAGCAATGCTGCTTCAAACTGGAGCGTATGGTTCGAACCAGTGGTCGGAAGTAGCGCGCTACAAGTAGCGAAACTACTGTAGTAGCTACATTTTTTAGTAGTTTGTAGTGTAGCGCACTACTTTTTAAAAAAAGTAGAGTAGCGAGTAGCGCGATACAAAAAAATAGTAGTTAGTAGCGATTTCTAAAAACTACTTTTAAATTTAAAAAAATAAATAAATAAATGAACAAAATTAAAAAAAAAAAAGAGAACGAAGGAAAAAACCAAGGTTTTTCTTGTGGCGAATATTCGTAAAAATTGTAAAAAAAAATCTAAAAAGGACAAACTTTAGCAAAAAAAAGGAACAAAAAGGAAAAGTAACAAATAAATTCAAAGACAATTCCTAGTTTTATTCCATATTTGAATGAGGTAATTTTTTAATCTAAACCACTTTTCGAATTTTTTCGGTCGATCCTCAAACGGTGTATTTTTGTTATTTATTTATTTTTTTAAAAAGTAGCGAAGTAGTAACTACATTTCAAAAGTAGTGTAGCTCGCTACATTTAAAAAAAAGTAGTTGTAGCTGTAGTTAACTACATTTATAAGAAAGTAGTTGTAGTTCGCTACGAAAAATATGTAGTTTTTCCAACCACTGGTTCGAACTGCTGTTGTTTTTTAACCCTTTTTGACAAACTACGTTCAGTTTAACTGGCACTGTTGCATTGGAGCTGATTTTACCTCACGGGAGAAAAAGCCTTTGTATAGGTACGGAATCCAAACTTAGACCGTTGCGTCGATTTAGCCATTATGCCAAAAGCTACCTAAAGGTGTGAGAGCGAAATGTTAACTTTATGTATTGAACGCACAACCCATCTTTTAGTCGAATCTAGTTCTTAACTAGCAAAAGTCAATTACTGCAAACCTCACGCGAAAAAAAATAATTATATGCTTGATACGTCCCGATTCCTTGTACTGCTTTCACAACGATAATGCGATAGTGACAGCGACGAAAGCTGTATAGTGAGTTTTCTGTGCCCATCACTGATTCTACATAACTTAATCAAGACGCCCTCGAGTTAAGAGTTGCTGACTGATTGGCTGTCATTTATTCCTTCACTAGAAATTACTTTCATCCAGGGGATAAGATTTCTTGATTGCGCTATGGGGCAAAAATAAAACAAAGAAATCGTTGACGTTGGTGTTACAAAATACAAAGCTCTCTAGCATGAAACAACAACAATATTTGCTTTTGCTGTTTTACTTTAAAATTGGATTCCTTAGCTTTAACTAAAATTTTGCCGCATCCTTAACGTTTGAAAGTCCTAACTAGTGCTTAACTAGCCACTCAAACTCCATCACTCAATGGCTAGTAACCTTTCTATAAGAGATGACTCAAAAAACGTCTCAGAGAAAAGTTCAACATTTGTGAAAATAGTTTAGAAGAAAAAATATTTTAAACAAAAACAAAGTAGCTGTAGCACGATTTTATTTGAATTATTTTAAATATGGTACACAAATTATACCAAACATTTATTGTATCTAAAAATGTACTTCCATAATTTATTTAGAAACATAAGAAATTCTAATTTCAGATAACTTTTAAATTCTCGATAAAGTTTATGATTTTTTTCATGACATAAATTGTGATTTAAATGGAAAATTTCAATTACCCAACCCCGAGGCGACATGAACGGTACTGTCTGTTTGCGTATTGCGCGCCTGGTAGCCACGAATGCTTCCATTTGATAAAGGGGAGATATGTTTAGGATGCGCACTAGGGTGGGGCGAAAAATAAAAAGTTTTTCAGATCACCTTCTAATAGCTGCCAAAAATTGTCTTTGGTGATAGTTAGCTTTTGTGCAAAATTTGAGAAGAATCGGTTAATATCTTCAGGGGGCGCTGCGATCGCAAAGTTTTATCATAGCTTTTATCGGGATTTTATGGTTAAAATATGAAAAACAATGCCGTTAGCTAATCTCATTGCATTTTTTTACTCATAAGATATATTCATGCATTCAAAGCATATGAAATAACTCACAAAAAATTATTTTATATGATATATTTATATTTCAAGCATTTAAAAAGAAACAAAAACGTGAAAAAAAGTGATTTTTTTTAAATATAAATATATCATATAAAATAATGTTTGTGAGTCATTTCATATGCTTTTAATGCATGAAAACATCTTTTGAGTAAAAAAACGCAAAGAGACTAGCTAAAGGCATTCTTTTTGATATTTTAACCATAAAATCCATAAAAAGCTATGGTAAAACTTTGCGATCGCAGCGCCCCCTGAAGATATTAACCGATTTTTCTCAAATTTTGCACAAAAGCTAACTATCACCAAAGACAACTTTTGGCAACTATTAGAAGTTGATCTGAAAAACTTTTTATTTTTCGCCCCACCCTAATGCGCACTTCCCGATGCCTTCAGCTTTTGTTCGCTTGCTACTTCCTCGTTGCATTTCCCCCCTATTTCGAGAAAGTCAGAAGAGACTTGGCGCGTGCGTAGATGTGGCGGAGGTCGGACGAAAAAATTTTAGACAGTATTTATTATTTCCACAACATTAGAACGTAAACAAATCACCAAGCGCCAATAAACCCTTGTTCTAGTCTAGACTCTCACCCGGCAAGAGGCAACTGTAACACTCCACAAGACTTGACGCACGTCAGAGCATCAACATAGCCGCGCAATTAAAAGATCTCCAGCTAATTAAAATGAAGGGCGACTTCTGTGCAACGCGTGGGGACAAACGAGTCATTTACCTGCAGTGGAATTCGAGTTCGCGCGTACTCTGCGCGCCGCTCTGCTTGTCGAGCTGTTCCACCAAGTTTGGCGACATCTTCTTTGTTTGACGACGTCACACTCCTCCAGACACGAAGCGGATAACCTGGAGAAGAGGAAAAAAGAAACAAATATATTCGGTTATTTTTAAATAGGCGTATCAATTTTAGAAATTTTGCATGGTCTCCATGGCAACCGCAATAAAGACAACAATTTCACTCTTTTTCTTATACACTGCTGTTAAGGCTTTCATTTATTTTATGTTAATCGAATGAGGCTTACGCTTTTATTTATATCCTCATGTCTCAGTTATTTCTAAACGTTTTCTAACAAATCTAGTCATACATTAATGAAGTAAAAATTTCTAAGAAAAAGTTGTGCGTTTTACGTTTATTTTTCAATGGAATAATAGTTTACGCACAAAACAATTTTAACCGTTTGCATTAGACCATTGTTGCAAAAGCTAATTGGGAAAAAGTCCATAGCGCCGTAACTATGACAACCATCAGGGGAAAAGTGCGGAGAGTGGGAAATTAATTTTACTTTGAGCCGCCTCCTCTTGTTACACGAGATATAGCAAGCTACGTACAGCGTAAAAATTGTATTTTGAATTCAAGAGAATGAAACACAAAACTGCGTAAGAGAAAGTTACAAAAATGCATTACGAAAGTCTAAAATACATCCAACAAAACTACATTCTTGCTAAAGCTTGTACATATTTTATTCATATACAGTACGTACATCTAAATGTCTGACCGAATTAAGAGAAGTCCGGTTCAATAGAATTAATGAGAGTTTGCAATACAGTACAAAAAATTGAAGTGGCGCGAAGTTAATCGATATGGCTCAAAAAAAAAAAAACCTATTGCACTAATAATTATTGTTTCGACTTATTTAATACTGAGTACCGGAAATACTTTGGAAAAGTATAGCTTCTAAGTTAGGGGTGCACCGATAAGCAAAATAGATCGATTACCGATTACCGATTAATCGGCTGCAACATTGTCTATATGTAATCAAAGTAAGAGAATTAATGTATCAAAAACTTTATATAAACTGTGAGGGTTATTTTTCTGTTAACAAAATTATTCATCATAGTTTCTCAGTGCAGGTTTACTTTAACGATTAAGATTTGAAAATATTTTTTTCTGCAGATTAATCGGCCCGATTTTGCCGATTACTACGAATAGGTAAAGTGGCCAATTGTGGCCGATAAATCGGTACTGCCGATTAATCGGTGCATCTCCATTCTAAGTATTTACTTTTGATCGATGGAATTTTTTTTTTTTTCAAAAAAGAAAGCCCAGGCGGCATTGTCACGTTGTTGAAGAATTTGTTCTTGAGCGGCGGACTCCACTAGTTCCTGATTTATAGTGAGAAAGAATGAACCTTATACGAGGTGTCGAAGGGTCACACAAAAACACAATCCTCCATATATCACCACGCATCACTACAGATTAAAAAAAAAAAATGATGCTGTTATGTCACTCGAGCTGAAACTATTGCAGTTTCTTAAGACTAGCTCTTGTCATTACCATCAACAAGGACAAGGTCAAACTTGGACAAAGTTGATCTCATTATTAATGATCGAAGAGCAATGTTTTTGCTTGGTCACATGTAGGCAGCATTGTCAACAGCAAAATCTGTAGCTACCATCAGAATCCTGAGTAAAGTAGGAAGTATTTAAAACGTTATTTTTCAAAGATGTTCTTAGTACAAATTTTTGATTTTTTATTCGTGAGATATATTTAAAGTGTTTAAATACACTCAGTCCAGGTAGCTCTAGCCACAATTTTTCTATTTTATACTGCTTCACTTATATTTTAATTCTTTTACTGTATTTTGCTGGAGTAAAACGACAGAAACACTCCTAAACTAGTGCATACAGCTATCCAAATTAAGAAATGATGTATGTTAAATCTATTTTAAATGAGCTATTAACAAGTTTGTCAGCTATCCTGCTATTTAGGGTCAATCTGAGCCACTTCAGAATGCCATGCAAAACAAATTATATTATTGGCAAGGATGAAGCTAGAAATGTATATTGTTGTGTTAATTATTGTTATTACTTTTTTAAGTAAAAAACTTTTTCGATGCTATACTAAAATTCGTTTCGTTGTGCACTTCTTCATGCACTTAAAACTTTAATCCGTTCATTTATAATTCAATAAGAAATTTGACATTCATTAATAACATTTTTTTTTGCTGATTTTGAAGCATGATCTAATTTATATCATGTTTTAATTATTATTAATTATTATGTTTTGACATGAGCCGGTAACACATTATTCTGCAAAAAAAAAAAAAAATCATTTCACAGATTTCCTCGTAATAAAGCAATTCCCAAAACTTATAAAAAAAAAGAAAAATATATATCACGCATGAATATTCAAAATCATGTTGCACGCGATCCAGCAGTAAAAAAGAAAAGTTTACGTTGACAATAAAACTCTTTACTTAAAAAAATAACTAAAAAATGTCGGCATTCTCTTATTTTTCAACCAGCACTTTTTACCACATGCATCAAATGCAGATTTATTGAAACTTGAGAAAGGGCCGAAGAAAGGTATTTCAGAAAAGACTCCAGAAAAGCAAATAAATTAGTTTAATCCGAACTGTTTAGTGATTAAGTGACTGTGAAGGACTCTGGATTATAAAACAGTTTTAGGCAATAAAATAAGAAAAATGAAAAGCCTTTAAAGAACGAAGTTGGCTTTATTTTCGTAAACAAATAAATACCAGAATTTATTACTTCATGAGTAGTAGTAGTAGTAGTAGTTTAACCATTCAACTTACATCTTTTTTTTTTAGGAGAGAAGAAGAAGAGGAAGCAAACTGGAATTCGCCAAGAATTTTCGTATTAAAAAAAATAAATAAAAGAGTTGCATAATTGATGAGGTCACATTTTCAAATGGCACTTTTGACCCATCCATTAAAAAAAGATTTTAGTTTCTTATTTTATGAAAATACAAATGAAATAATGTCGAAAAGGGGGGGGGGATTAGTTGGAAAAAAAAACTTGTTCCACATAATGTCTCAAGATGTTCAATTTGAAAAAATAAATACAAAGAAATTAAAATATGTAGCAAAGAAGTAATAAAATAATGATAGTCATCAAACTAATAATAAAATAAAATTAATTTAAACTTGAACTATCTATGTTTCGGCTTTCTTTAATTTGTTAGGATTTTTTACTGCTTAAGTAAAGCAAGTTGTAAAGAAATAATGATTTTAGAGCCAAATATGCACTATAAAACTTTAACCTCTGAAGTTAATGATGACAGATCTTAAGAAGCAAAATGTTTTCCGTTTTGTATGAGTAAAATAAATGAGAAAATCAATGTTATGTCACAAAATGATTGGTGTATGATTTTTATTCTCAAGCCCACCATTGGTTTTTTTCTAGTCCATTGCTTTTGCTTTTTTTTGCTTTTGTACAAAAAACCTTCGTCTGCCCTTTCATTCGATTACTTAAATTCCATTTTTTTTTCTTCCCAACTGCATACCTTATGAAGGAATTCTCTGTGGATTCCAAAAATCATATTTGCAATATTATTTTTAATGATGTTGATTTTCTCATTTATTGGTGTTACATCACATTTTAACGAAATGTTGGTATCCCTAGCCAAGCCTACATTCTTTTTCGTATCGTACAATATATTTGGTTTTTATAGATCTATTTCAAAAAAAGTTCTGCATTTACATAGAAGTTAGGTAAAACCCCATTTAGAGTATGTGCTGACCAAAAGAATTGCAAGTTTGAGAAATTTACCATTGTTTTAAGGATAAGATCTCAATCATTTTTTCCCAATTTAACTGATTTTAAATGAAAATGTAGTAGTGAAGCCTACGAAAACGATTATAGCGAAATTTTTCATTCTGAAATTTCGAATGAAGGGTTGAGAAACCTCGTGAAATCGATGCCTAAAAGAGTGGTTGCTGTGATAAAAGTTAAAGGTGATTTAGAAATACATCAAATGATTTTCTGTTCATTTTCGTGTTCATTTAATATGTTTTATTCTGAACTTGATTACTTGAAGAACTTGAAATTTTTTTGTTTTATTATTTTTCTCCAGGGAAATCAAATTAGGTTCCAATTTTTCTAAAACTGAGCATCTTTCGTGACCGTTTTTTTCAAAGAATAAATTTTAATCACTTTACTCTCTCTCTCTCTTCCATAACTTAAACATATCTTGTTTTCATAGTAATTTAACACACTGACATTAAAAAATATTGGTTGAACTGAAAAATAGTATTTGTTTCTTTGTTCTTAGTCTTGATTAAATTATATATTTGTTATTCTTGCTTGCAATACTTTCAGCCTGTAGCGTATATTGTTCAGTTTTGCCTTCTTAACCCATTTATGCCCAGTAGTCTAAAAACGGGACGCTTGTTAGTTACAGAATACAAAAACCTGTAGTGGGTATATCATTTTACTAAAGATGTTTTTCACAAGTTAAATAGTCCTTCTTCTTGAGAAAACCAGGTAGAGTCACTCTTTGGATATCAGAGTTCATTTATCGACAGCTATTTTCAGACAAATCAGTCAAGCAACGATCCAGCATGGGTAGCTACAGAAAGTAAGTTTTTTTTGCGAACTTATTTTTCATAAAATTACTCTATTTTAAAATGATTTGCTCAAAATTGATCAGAGATGCCTTCTGTAATATTACTTTGCAAAAGTAAAGTCAAGTTAGGTCGTAATTTGGCTCACATATCTGCAAAATATTCCATAAACAGGACGTTAAATAACTTAATAAATATGACAACGGCGAGATATTTTACGCTTAAAATGTATGTAAACCATTCCAAGTAAGAGTTTTAAGCAGATAAAAATTGAAAAAAATTGTTAAAAAAAATTGGGCATAAATGGGTTAATCTCAAGTTAGATATTAAATTATAAAGGGTTCAAAGGAGGGCTACAAGGCTAGTAAATGGACTTTCTAACTTAGATTAAGATTCCACCCTTATAATGCTCTATATGGATAGTCTTGAGCAAAGAAGAATAAGAGGGGCTACAGTTATTTATGTTTTTCAAATTGGAGGATATTCATAGATGAAATTTCTGTCAACAAGATGACTTCGAGTTACCAACAGTTAACTGTATAATGAGCGAATCTGCAGTAAATGCTTGATAAAAATCAAACATTAACTCATACAAGATAATTTGCATTTTTATGTGTTCTTACATATAGTCGTTTACTTTGAAAACAGGGTTGTTTGTAATAAATTACGCTAGATAAGTTTCCAGCAAAAGGTATGAGAATCTGATGATGCAATTCCCGTCAAACTGACTTCTATCACGAGAAAAAAAAATGCTCACTTTGACTACGTTTAAAACGTTTTCCATGCCAATCAACCTAGAAACATTTGTTGGAAGTAAATGAACCATTACGCGTAAATAGCACCTTGAAACAATGGAATTTATTATTCCGAAATTTGACTCGAAGCTGCATGCGAAAACGATCAGAAAATTATAAAAACCGTTACCTTTATTGCAAACGTGGTCTTCATAAAAATAAATGATCGGAAGTAAAAATTAATGAAGAAGAAAATATTTTGTTTTTAGCATCAGGAAGCTTTTGATTGTATAAAAACTAACAACAGTATGATAATGGAACCAATGATGCGTCCAAAAAGTGAAAGTGAAAATACAAATTGCATCAAAAATGAAGGAATCATTAGCGAGGCGTATTACATCAAAAAACTACTTTTAGATTTTAACTGAATTTACATGAGCTAAGGGGCTGTTCATTAATGCTATCACACCTTTTTTTTTAAATAACCTCTGTTGTCGTTCATCCCTCCTTCTTTTTGTAACATATCATAATTTCTTTATAAATTCCCGACGCAACAAGGAAGGGGGTTATAAGTTTGACGTGTCTGCGTATCTGTTTATCAGTCGATCTGTGTATCTGTGCATTTGTCTGTGGCACTCTAGCGCCTAAACGGATGGACCGATTTTGAAAAAAAAATCTGGTATGGACACCACACTACTTTCTTTTACGTGTAAATTTCTTTGTAGTTGCCTTAAGTGTTAAAAAAAAGTGCTTGGATTGAGAAAGGTAACAATTCAAATATTTACTCCCCTAATCTGCCACGAAACAATGCAAAAAATATTTCACAATGGTTAATCTTCTAAATATTGCTGATTTTAATACCATTCAGTGAATTTTTCGCAAAATATCGCCAATTGCGCCAAGTTGAACCCAAATTCAAAAAATAATTTTTTCACCAAATTTGTCGCCAACTTGGCGATATGTCACCAAGATGGCGTCAAACACTTGGCGACCAAAAGCTTGGCGACATATCGCCAAGTGGTCGCGCCAATTCATATACTTGAGTCTGAATTGAAATTAACACTGATTTACCCCAAAAAAGGGGTAAAAGACCCCCTTGGAAACATTCGAATGCAACCACAAGGGGAGGTGCACAACTAGACCATCCTCAGAGCCTACATACCAAGTCAGAAGCTTCTACGGCATATAGTTTTTGAGTTATGCGACATACATACGCACATACATCCGCACATACGTATACACAGACGTCACGAGAAAACTCGTCGTAATTTACTCGGGGGTGGTCGAAATTGATTTTTCGGCTGTTCGTATGTTGTTAGGTACACATGCACGTGCTGATAGGTCGAAAAAACTACGCGACATTCATTCGAGGGCGAGCAAAGTCAAAATTTAGACCGAAATTTGAGTGAAATTTTTTTCGTGATCACAATACTTCCTTTACTACGTAAAATGAAGTAAAAAAATGTTTGAAAGGAGAGTTGATAGAGAGTGTTCTTAGCTAGGTCACGTCTTCGGATGCTATTAAGAACCAAGATACTAATTAAAAACCTTTAAAACATTTTTCGCGATTTTTGACGTGAAAACATACTTGAAAATTTAAAACAGTAGTACCAAAAGAAAGAGAAAAATTTTCTGCGTCTTCTAGAATGTGTTTGGAAGTTTCATGTTGGTTTAGAATTTGAATTATAACCTTTTTTAAACAGATTTCAAATACGGCCTTTATTCAAGCCTTTGTTCACGCTGTTGGAAACCGGTGTCATTGTTGGCCGACATGGAAAGAAGGGCACAGGACATTTCCGCCGCAACGTAGGACATTTCCGCCGCAAAATTTATCTCTATCATCCCCCTCATGAGACATTTCCGCCGCGTCTCTCCCCGCCGTTTCTGTGCGACTGGACAAATCCGCCGATTGAGCTGGTAGAGTGTAATGTTTGGCGAAGTAAAATTGGCGAAGTTTAAATTGATTAACACTGCATTGTGTTTTTTTTTTTTTTTTTTTGACTTCTTTGCGATTTCCCGCAAAAAAAAAAAAAAAGTTGTCCGAGAATAAATTCCGCTTTTTAGATTAGGTCTTTGTCGCCAAATGAATATGTGTCGCCAAGAATGAAAATTTTAAACCAGTAACCCCTTTCTCACCCTTGGAAATGGCGCGGCGGATTTGTCCTATGCCAGTCAGAGGGGGAATAGGAGTCGCGGCGGAAATGTCCCATGCGGAAAAAAGGGGGATAAAATTTGCGGTGGATATGTCCTGTTCCGGGAAAGAAAACTCAATGATTCAAAAAGTTTATCGGTTGCCAGTTTCCGTTTGTTAACAATTAAATTACTTGTAATTGATCTTAGTGGAAAGGTCTCAAAGGAATTTTCAATTTCCCCCTCTTTGTTCTGCTTTTGCTACTAGCAAATTTTACTAGTAGGGATTATCTTTCCTTTTATGCATAATTTTAAAATGCTTTCTGATTCTGACCATTAAAGTTCATTTTAATATGAGGATGGCAGTCAAATGGGTTTTTTAAATTCTTAATTTAATCTTTGTAATTGTTTGCTTAGTACTTTCCCCATTTTCAAGGCCTGACATCATTTGCGGACAGCCTCTGACTATAATCATTATTTTGTAAGAATCTTTTGTTTTTAGCAAAAGTGAAACATGAAACAGTAAATACACTGTGAAATCCCGTCATCACGAATATCAATGAAAGAAATATGTTTGAACAAAATAAATCTTCAGTTTCAGTTTTAATTTCTAGTACGTTATATTACGTATCACGTATCACAAAAACAACGATATTTCCGATTACAACGAACAAAACTTGTGGTCCTTCGAAGTTCGCGGTAACGAGAATTCACCATACTCCCATAAAAAAAAGAACCAAAGACATTCGAAATCAATTTCAATGTCTGTTGATTTTGACACAAACTAATTAAGACATGCTTTCATCAATAGAGGTGCCCAGGGGTGCCCATCCCCCCCCCCACAAGCTCAATGGCGCAAATTCCCTCCCCCCTCCAAATTTTTTCACAACCCTCTTGTGCTTCTTATTTTTATTTTTACCTCTCTTTTTGTATTTTATTTATTTTTTAAAATGTTATTTTTTTAAATTTATTTATTTATTTTTTTAAATATTATTTATTTATTCTTTCAAATATTATTTATTTATTTTTTTATTTATTATTAATTTTCTAAAAGTACTAGTTATGCGTAGAACAGAATCGTTTTTTTTTTTTCTCTTCCAGATATTCCAAGCACACTCACACGCACAAAATAAATAAATAAATAGTAATAATAAAGAAATAAAATAACTAATTTAAATTAAAATATTAATTAATGAATAATTTTTTTAAAAAAATCAGTAAATGATTTAAATAAATAAGTAAATAAATAAGTTTTAAAAAATCCTCCCCCCCCCATTTTGATGGCACAACTTGCGCCATAATCCCCCCCCCCCCCTGTGGGCACCCCTCGAGGTGCCTACCCTTCCTGTCTCAACTTGCGGTTTTGATGTTAAAAAGAGAAACATTAAACTCTTCATTCATTCCACATTCGCTGCAGTGGGAATGTTCTTCAAATTATGAGAGAATACAATTTTTAATACCACCTTTCGGAAGAAGGGAAACTGAAAGGTGTGTTTATTGTTTAACGTTCAGAGAATGAGCGTTATGTTTTCCTCTACAGATGAAAAGTCATTAATTGGATGCAAAACTCCAGACTATTTTTAGAACATCAACGCGCTGATGGCGGATCTCCCAAAGCGCATAGGTAGTCTTAATAGTTAACTAGCCGCTGATCAACTTTTAACTGTTGTTTATTTTTGTAGTTATCATCTAAAGCAGAAGATTGAAGAACATGATATTTAATGTGATGTTAACATCGAATCGAGCAACAAAAGCTGTAAATTTGATTGATCATCATTATGATTTTCTAAATATTTAACGTTTCAGCCACTGACTTTTTTCCATTTTCGAGTTACCCTTTGGATGGTACTTGACCTTCATAATTATAATGTGAATATATTTTTTCACTGCCGGTATCTCGGTTTGCTGCACTCCAATTATACTTATATCTTAGAAACAAAAGCTACAAAACCTTAGAGATCTTAAGAGGGTTGGAGTAGTCAATGCTTTTTCTCCCATACGGGGCAAATGCAAGGAACCATATTGAGCTGGTGAACTTCCGTGTTTGTTAAGCTGGATTAGCAATGTTTAATTCATTTGGTTAGCTTATTTTGGGAATTGATACTTAGTGTATAAAATACGAACCTTATTTCAACGTGAAATTGAGTAGGGGAGAGTGGTAATGAATGGGCCATGGTGATGAATGGGCCACTAACAAAATATGAAAAAGTATTTGCATGAATTTTTTTTGATGCCACCAATAGATGTAGCTATTTGTTCTACTAAACTCATCCAATTTTCATTCGTTTGTGCTGAGTCATTTTCAATCTAGAGTGGCATGGTCAAGAATCTGACTGAAAAGTAAGTTTTTCCCTTTTTAGTAAAATATTTCCTAGCTAAAATGTACCAAGTATTTCATTGCATACATATGTATAAGCTAGTCTTTCCATATCTATAAACGAATCTTAAGATGTATTTTGATGTTATTTAAATTCAATGTACTCAAAAAACCTAAATGTATTCCAAAAGTATAGGTGAGGCTGAATGGGCCACTATGTCATGGTAATGAATGGGCCACCTAAATATTGTTTTTCTTCCTTTTCTTTGAATTTTCGCATTAATATGAAACACAACTGACTGTCATAGATAAGGATTACTGTCGTCAAAATATGTTTGTAGTAACTTCTAAATATAATTTGCAGATCTATGTTATATTCCTATAGTACAAATAGACCTCTGGTCGCAGTGCGTGGCTTGAAAAAGCCCCCCCCCCCTCTCCTTCATATTATATTCCTCACAGTACAATTTCATTTTTATTCTTGGTAACTTAAGTTAGATATTTCTTATTCTCGATGTCTAGTAAATTAAAAAAATTTTTTTTTGAATTTTGACAAGTTTGAAAATGAAGATGAAGTTTTTGAAAGTGATTTTTAACATTATTTTTGAAATATCTAAATTTTGTTAAATCATAGTGTGTATTATCTGTTATTTTTTTTAAATATATATTTGATGTTATTTATTTCTTACAATCTCATTATTTAGTCATTTTTCTGCTACAATTGGTATGCATCAGTTTTATTTTAATTGCATCAGTTTTGATGTTTATATAATTTTAAATCAGTATGATTTTGTATCATCATGTCAAGTGCCACATTTATTTTGTCATATTCAGTAAATAAAAGATTAAAACCACATGTTTTCATTGAATTCATTTAGTGGCCCATTCATTACCTTTGATGGCTCATTCAACCCCATAGGTGGGGTTGAATGGGCCAAATTTCAAAATTTTTATTTTCTATTATAATTCATTATGGACAGGTGCTAATCCAACTTTTATGACTTTTTTAGATAGTCAGATGAGTAAAGTAACTAAAACACCAATTTAGAGTTAAAACAAAGTTTTAGAAAAAATTACAAAAATTCAAAACCAGAAAGTGGCCCATTCATTACCACTCTCCCCTACTTTGTATGTTACTTTTTTAATACAAATTCCCTATCAATTAACTGGACACGTGAGCAAAGTTACGAACACCTATCTATCTATACAATTCATTTCAGATCTTAACCAAATTTGGCACACAGGTTCTTTGATGCTCTATGATTTACATGGAGGGGGTCATCCCCTTTGGGGGGGGTGCAATTCTCCATGGGAATTTACGTTATAAAAATAGTTCCCCAATCCCTGAAATGTGCAACAGAATTTAAAGAGCAGTTACACATTTCACGATTCGTTCCAATCCTTACTTCATACTTAAGCAGAAATCATCTTACCATTATATAGAGAGCTTAGCTTGTTTCTCAATATTGCCACACAGAAATAGTTTCACAGACTAAAAATAGTCTAAAACAATTACAATGAACTCTCCCTTGTGCGCCGGCCCAAGGGACCAACAGAAAAAGGCGCATAAGTGAGAGAGACGTATAAGTGAGTAGACCTATTTTTAAGGACTAAAACGCTACATAGTTTTTAATGAGAGAATGGATAAGAATGTTTCTCTTGAAACAGGGGTGCCCACAGGGGGGAGGGGATTATGGCGCAAGTTGCGCCATCAAAATTTTTGGGGTGATTTTTTAAAACTAATTTATTTGTTTATTTAAATTATTTATTAATTTATTTTTTAATTTAAATTACTTATTGTTTTTTTTTCAAATAAAAATTATTCATTAATTTATATTTTCAATTTAAATCATTTCTTTAATTTGTTTATTATTATTTTTTATTTATTTATTTATTTGTTGTGTGTGTATGTGATTGGAATGTCTGGAAGGAAACAAAAGCGATGCTATTCTGCGCATAATTCGAACTTCTAAAAAAGTAATAATATATAAAAAAAATAAGTTATAATTTTGTAAATTAATAAATAACATTAAAAAATAAATAAATATTAAAAAATAAATAATATTAAAAAAATTAATAAATAATATTTAAAAAAAAATAAATAATATTTTAAAAAATAAAAAAGAATACAAAAAGGGCAAAAAAAAAAAAAAAAGCACAAGGGGTTTGTGAAAATTTTTTGGGGGGAATTTGCGCCATTGAGCTTGGGGGGGATGGGCACCCCTGTCTTGAAAGGGGACATATTACTACGGTTCGGCAATTACTGTAATGTAACTACAATGATGAAGAGAAAACAAGAACTATAGCATACCTAATTACAAACTGTTCCCTTTCAAACGATCCATAAGAGGTAATTGTCCCTCTCCGAACTCTAGTTCATGCGAAAAAAATGCCTTCCGTGAGCAACAAAGGCGAAAGATTAAAAAGGAAAGTTAAGAAAAATGCTTATTTTTTAAAGAAAATAAATACATTGTTTTACATTTTATAGAAAATTCGGCGCATAAGTGAAATATTTATCTTTAAGAGCGACGCATAAACAAATCATTATTTTTCTATGGAATGTGCTGAGTCCATTTAAAATCGTCGTATAAGTGAAAAAGGCGCATAGATGAGGCGGTGTATAAGTGAGTTCATTGTACAAAGAACTCGCTGACCAAAGTTCAAGAAACGGCATGTTAATGCATTGCATAATTTCGGTTTATGCTTACTTAAACCAAACATCAAAATTTCAATTATGTTACAGTTTCAGCAATTATTATTACTACGAAATAATGAATTCCTCCTTTATTAACGTACTTTAAGCACTTGAGAAAAATGTGCACTTGATTACGAGGTCGTAAATTTCGCAGACAAATGTTTGGAGTTTCAAATAATAGATTCGCGAAGATAAAAGTCTGAACTCATCTCATTATCTTCTCGGTGAAGTATGAAATTATGCATTAAAATGTGTAGTAAATGAATGAACAGGAGAAAAAATTGTATTGTTAGACTTCGCAACTAAATTTAGTTGCGTAACTCTGTATAAGAGAAAGGAATTTCTACAACCGCAAAAGGAATTGCTAAAATTAACGGAGAATTTCTTTGTAATTTATTTCCAAGTAATTCATTAAAATACTTCCTAATAGCTTATTTATCTTTTTGGTATTATTTTGAACTGTTTGTGTCAGTAATTATATTGCGTGTAAAACTACTAATGTCACTTGATTATTATTTTTTAAATTGCTTTCACAATGCCTGCCTGGAGTTTATTCCATTTATTCGCTATGAGATTGGTAGATAGCGCATCACGTGTTTGAGTGCCTTGTCTTAAAAAAGAATTTTTAGAAATCGTGTCTCTGTTACATATAAATTTATTTTTTTTTCCCGCATAAAAGAAAGTAGTGGTTATTTTTATTTATTTCTTTTATTTTCTTTTTTCTTTTCATTCTTTTACATCATGTCAAATTGACCAGGCAGCTCAACTTGACCGTCTTAGATTTTCATGAAGCTTTCAGAAATCTTTCCCATAAATTTAATTATTGTATTTGAAAAAAATGTCGTACATAGTTGATGAGTAATTAGTTTTTGAAATCCGTTAAAAATATCGCTTAAAAAAAAAAAAAAATTCGCTTTCAGTGTTTCAAAACGTAAAATCTGTAGAACTACAGAGATGTATATTAGCTCATTTTAATGCGAATCCACTTTAATAGCGTATACATTTCAATTTGACATGTAATTTGCATGATTTTCCAAACAAGTAAACAGATAAAGAACGTAATAAAATTAAGAAATTTATAAGTCAAACATATTTCAGTTTGTATATTTTGAAAATTTTGATAAAACTGTATGATTTCAAATGTAGTTGAATGAACATATTCAAAACTTTTCAGAGGGAGACCATTCAGAGATCAGCAGTTACAAGAGAGAAAAAAATGTAGGAAAATTTTCATAAATTTTGCTCGCTTTAAAATGCAATAACTCAAACTCTGTGGAGCTAAAGAGCTGCACAATAACTTATTTTAAAGCGAATCGTATGCACTTAAATTTGACATATAATTTCAATGATTTCCCCCCCCTCCAAAAAAATCAAAAATTAGTCAAAACTTTTTAGCATAGTGTCCTTCAAAATTTTTGACAAAATTGTGTTATTTAAAAAGTAATCCAAAAATTGTAAGAGTAAGATCATTAAGGCATCAGCAGTTGTAGAAGGTAGGAAAATTTTCTGTTTCTTCAAAATATTGTAACTCAACAATTCTTGGAGCTACAGAGCTGTATAATAGCTCGTTTTAAAGATAATCGCATGAATTTTTAATTGCATCCGTTACGTTATACTTTTCGAAAAAACAATTCTTTTATTTAACGAAAATTTTTAAATTTAAAACTCAATAATTTTTGAGATAGTGTTTCTTACGAACTTTTGAAAGAATGTATAATTTTTAATCTGTTTTAATGAATACACCTAAAAAATTTCAGAGCAGGGTCATGCAAGAATCAGTAACTACAAAAGTTAATTAAAATTGGAACCTAAAATGGCAAAAAAATGTCCCACATTATTTGCTGATACTGATGATCCCTTCATGGCCCTACTTGGAAATCTTTTGGATGTATGCGTTAATGCATAAAGAGCCATACTTTTTTTTTTTCAAATTTATAAATTGCACTATCTTAAAAATTTGGAGTTTTATGTTTCTGTGACTTTTTTTTTCTCTTTTCGAAAATCATTTGAGTTACTTGTCAAAAGTACATGCAATTTGCGAATTTAAAGAATTTCAAAAATTCACTACATATTAATGATAAAAGGTAGCTTTTTCAAAGAATTTGCAAAATTTTATGATGTCAAAGAGTATAGTAAGATATTTGAAGCCTTCATGAAAATCTAAGGTGGTCAGTTTGAGATTTTTTTTCCTGGTTGATCTGACACGGAATGGCTCCCTTTTCTTTCCTTTCTTTTTCTTTTCTTAAACAAACAGAAGAAATAGTCGGCATACAGCTTACTGTGAATAGCTTTAAATGTACCTCCTATTTCGTCTCTCAAATTTTTAATTTAAATTTTATTTGCTGTTTTAGAATTAAACTTATAAGGATATAACTCGATCAACTGAAATTTTTGTCTGTTGTCATCAAGAAAATATATATTTATTTTATTTTATACTATTTAGTGCGAATCAAGCTGGAAAAAGTCTTTAAATTTAAAAAGCTTTTTTTTTAATTTAAAGCTTAAATTTTCTTTTCCTTTTTCAATTTCAAAAAGATTTTTTCAGATGTAGCAGCACTACTTGCATAGTTTACATATAAATTTTCGTTGATTTTTATTTTTTTTATTCATACGGTACGTAATAAAGATAGCTTGGTACATTACAAAGCTGTAATCAACTAAGAAATTTTTTCCAACCTCGATGAAATTAAAGCATTTAAAGTTTTGAAATTATTCCCCAAATGTGTAAGAACCTTTTTGGAAAATTTACCCCCATCGCCCACGGGTTTGTAAACAATACCCAAATTTAATACTATTTCTCATTTATAGTTTTCCTAATAATTTTAAGGCTTCCAGTTTTTTGAACATTTTGATCATTGCGCTTCAAATGAAACAAAAGAACCTTTCATATTTCTTAAATTATTTTTTAAAAAGGCACCAAAATAGTTTTTTTTTCTGCCTATAAAATATCAGAAAACAGCAAAGGTATGTTTCATATTTTATTGATCAGAAAATGTTTTATGTACCAAGCAATCTAATGTAATAATGCTGATACATTTTCAAGTGAAAATATTTACTCTTTACAATTAAAAACAGTAATTTTGACCTCTGTCTAATTGCAAAGTGTAGATTACATCAAAAATTCAAAACTTCTAAAATTAAAAAAATGTTTAAAAAAATTGAATTTTTTGAAAAATTTCGCAACATTAATAATTTTTTTAAAAAAGCTATTCACTGTTTAAAATTAATGTTTTTTCTATGAAACTAAACAAAAGTTTTGAAATTGTTTCAAAATTCAAACACGTGTTAATTTTTTTTTTTTTTTTTTTTTTAAGTCAACATATTAACTAATAACAACGTAGTTGCTCAGTCTCGCACGAAAGATTGTATCCAAGAATGTTTTGTATTATATTTAAGAGAACTGATTGAAATGCATCTTTCAATAACTAAAGTTGATCTTCAGTGAAATAAAGTTTATAAAAAATAACATAAATAGGTGAAATTGCAAATAAACTTACCCGAAAATAGGAACAGCAGGCATAAAACAACTAATAAGGAGAAGAAAAATTCCATTTCTGTTTCAGAATTCTATTTGTACTGAAACAAAACTATTATCTCCTCTTCCACAGTCCTGCATCCGACCTGATCCCCTCAAAGAATGAAAATAAACGCACGTGTGAGCACCTTTACACAGAGAATGAAACTGAAACATTTTCAAAAACCGGCGGAAGCCCGAATTAAAAGAAACCCTCCGAAACAGCGCCTACTCGAGGCGCATGCGCGCGGATGGAGGTTGCCACTTGGCGCGCTTGGCGACCTGCGCTGTCATTGAACCAGGTAAACACGGCGGAAGAAGGAAAGGAACACACCTATCCCCGCCGCGTTCGATTTCGGAATATTTTATGGGGTAATAAAACCCAACGGCTCGTGAAATGAGAATGTGACAAGTCGAAAAATTTTGCTAAATTATAGTGTGCTGTAATTCAAGCATCCCGGGCTAAATCACTATTGTGGGAAATTCTAACAAATGCTTCATTAGCGATGGCATTCGTCGAAATGATGTTTTCGCCTTGAACACAACGGGGGTGATTTCCTTTTTTTTTTTATTTGCAAAGAAACGATCTCAAAACACTCCAACGATTCGAATTCGGAGTCTACGCAAAGATATATTTGTCATGCCTTTGTTAACCTTCTCGCTGCAAATTGAAATCGTCGCAAGCTATTATCATTTGTTCTGTCAAGTGTGTCGGAAAGAATATCTCTATTTAATGCGGAAGAGGGGAGTCGACCTGCAATAATAATTTATTCTAATTCTGAAAGTTCGAGGTCGAATAATTAGAGCTGTCAGGTACTGTGGGAAGAAGTACGAAATCGTTTCATAATTACCAATAATGTGTTACTGTAAAGTGACAGTGGTAACACATCTCAGGAATTAAAATTCTGCATACTACTTCTGCTACTGCAAATATTAATTACAAATTAGTATCTTAATTTGAAAAACATTTACTTAAAAAAACTATAACACTAACTAGTAAAAAATGGGGGGGGGGGCTTGCATAAATATATTTATGCAAAATGTGAACGAAGCTAAAGCAACTTTGAAATAGCATAACTTTTGGAAACATTTTAAAATTGTATTTTGCTCGTAAAAGGATTTCTCTTTTTAATACGAAAGAGCACATAAATGAAAAGATATTCGACTAGTATCTCATTGATAAGCTCTAATCTTTCTCTCTTTTAGCTGATCCCCCCCCCCCCCCCCCCCAGAGAAACAAAAGTCTAACTCCGTCCCCTCTCGAAAATTGTGAGAAATTGCGAAAACACGTAAAAATGAAGAAAAGAATAATGTTTTTAACTACCATCTTCGAATCAGAGCTAAATACTGAACTTTTAAAAGTGTTTTTGTGCAAAGGTGTAAAGAAAAAAAAGGGGGGAGGGGACAAATTGAAACACCCTAACGCACATGTTTGGGCATATCTTTAGAATTTTCTGATATGGCTATTGCAAAAAACAAATTATGAAGCATGCTTGGACGAAAGGCTTGAAAGTTAATCTTCTAAATATTTACCAAAGTTGAAACCACCATGTGCCTCTTTCAACAATAAAACTATCATATATGTATTATTTCTCACATTTAGGTGTATTTTTATCAAAGCCATAAAACGCGCTGAATTTAGGTCGTGTTAATATGTTTATTTTTAGTTTTTAGTTATCTCACTGTGTTAAACAAATATCTTGGTTTTGCAATAAATCCATGTTTTACTGTCTGTAACCATTATACACTTTTTTCTTGGCTTAACGAATGTATATATGTACATTTGTTTAAAAAAATATAATAAATTATAAAGAATAAATAAATAAATAAATAAATAGCAATTTAATACAACTGGGGAAAAATGGCAATTAGCTCCAGAAAAACTATTGATCCCTGGATTAATCGATGGCACAACAGGTAATTTGATAGAATTTCAGAACTGGTATTACGCGGGTGCTCTCTCCCCTCCCAGATAGTGATGGTCCCTGAAATATGGATTGCACCCTTCAGAATGAGCGCCCCCTAAAAAAGAAAACTACACCCTAAAAACTGAGTCGTTTCGAATCAAAACCCATCCATGTTTGGTCCATGTCTCAAAATCCATTGTATCGAAGGCGGTGCTATGGTTCTAAAGGGGTTTTATATTCACTTGCTTTATATTCACTTTTTGTTGGGATATAGTGGTTTTTGAAAAATGGACTTGATGGGTTTTGATTCTAAATGACTTAACTGCCCTTCCTGAAAAAATAGGTTGTGAAGCATGCATCATGCCCCCCCCCCCCTCTCTCCGTTTCCCCGGCATTATAATATTTTCAAAAGATTCACTAAAAATATGTATTGCCTCATTCAGTAATTAATCCGTGCTTTGATAAATGAATATAAAAGGTAAGTAAACAAATAAATAAAAGGTTCCGGTTTTATAGTTTACGGTTGTATTTGTATAAAAATTTCGGGTAAAGAGGCTTTCTCAGTCTCTCTTTCTCAGTCTAAAAAGATTCTGTTTTGTGTTAACACGTAAATGTCTGTTCTTAAAAAATCGTTTTAAAATGTTTTTTGATTGAAATCACGGGAAAGCTGCTTTAAAAATCATATTTTAATTCAATTAAAAATAATAATTTAAAAAACATTTCGCAACATTGAACTTTAACTGATAGATAACAAATACTTGGCAGTCAAAGGTCGTAGTAGAAATACTTCACTGTGTATGTAGTAAAAAACCTTCTTCGTCACGGAGTAACCAGAAGTAGCCATTCCTTCGGGTGCAAAACTAATCAAAACTTGTACGCAACAAAAGGTGAGAAGGTAAATCTATTTTTATTTTCCATCCACTCTTAAGCTCCCAAATCCACGTTAAAAACTAATTCAATGGTATCTTCAATTTGCATGTATTGGTTGTTGACAATAGCAGTAGATCAATTTTGTTCTCAAAGTAGCCCAGTAAACTAAATTAGGTACTTTGCGAAATAGCCCCAACACGCGATACTTTCTGCTTAACTAAAACTACACCAAAACCCAGCTCTACTTAAAGGAAAAAAATATATATGCAAATTCATGCAAAATAGTAATAATAGTAATAATAATAATGAAGCAAATCCGATTTCATTCTCTTGTAATCCAAATCAGAAGGTACACAAAAAAATGAGAGGATCATTTCCCCAAGTTTACAATCGGAAATATTGAGTGGGCGTTATTGTGCATCCACCACAAGTAAATAAATAAGCTGTGTTGTTAACGGAAACTGAGTAATGGCCGTCCGTTCCTATTCTCAATTCACCCAAGGACGGAGTTTTGAATATTGAGTGAGCGTGACTACGTGAACGGAATAGCAAGATGGCTATCATGCTATTTCCGTTTTGTGACCGTAACGACATAATTTTAAGGGGGGGGGGTGTTGGGCTCACATTGCTGGCTTTTCATTGTTGTTGGGTGACTGCTCTAAGTAGGTTGCGCATCAGATAAGTATGGAAACATCATTAAACAATTATTTGGTCTGATAGTCTGATGAAAAATGTGGAAAAGGTATAACTGCAGAGGAACCGTATGGCTAATATTATAGTGAGACACTTTCTGTGCAGTCATTTTGTCTCTTTAAGCCACATTGGCCCCGGTCAACTTAGAGCGACTTCAATTTTTTGACACCTTTGACCAAGGGAAAAAATAAAAAGTCTCAGGGTTGCACTCTCCCAGCAAGGTTATAAGTTTTCTACACTTTATTTTACCGAAAAAATTTGGCAATAATTTACACTGCTATTCTTAACGTAAAAGAAGAAAAAGATTTAACTGTTACTAATTTTTCAAATTTCATATGCGTGCATATTCAACGAGTATAGAATGGCATAAAACATTGAAGAAAGAAAGGAAAAACTTGTTCGAAAAAAAAAAAAGGTTCTGTAGGACGCCCAAAGAGAGCTAAGGGGAGGTCACTGTGACCTTCTTCTCTATTCTGTAAATTTGTTCTAAGGATTCGGTGAATTTGTGGTATACACAATTGCAAAATTGCATTTTTTGATGCATGAGTATCCCTCTTCATTTACTACTTATGTGTGTGTTGACGTATTTTATCATTTGGTAAAATTCGGAGCTCCATTTGGCAAATAAGAACTTCTGCCCTCGAAAAAATTTAACTTTGGGGCTCCCCTGTACTTCCCTCACCTCGCACAAGGAAGCTAAACACTGCAATTCCATTTATTGGCAAGCATGCACTTGACTGACATAAGGTATCATCTCTTTGCACCTCCTAAAGAAAAAAAAAACCTTCGCTTGCCCCTGAAAGCAGCCTCAATTACACGCTTGCATAGCTGAAGAAGATATTGAGATCCTTGAGTGAAAATCAGACTTTCTTTGACACGCGTTCTTTTACTAAGGAATGTCCGCCAGAGCGATGAAAGAACAACCTCAAGAAACATCGGGCCTCAACAGATTGCCTCAAAATGATGCATTGTTGCCCGATATTGAGAGGCAGGAGAGAAAAAAATTCAATCGAATGTTGTCACGGTTCTGATGAATGTCCTCCTATGATGAATGCAACAGGATACGAGGTGCCATCATTTCAAGAATGACTGATGCCCCACCCTTCTTTGGGTCAAGGGATCATCGTGGAAGAAATAGTGTGGGTGGGTTCTGTGTTTTGCTTATAGCTTTTAATACGTAGAAACATTTTTCGTTCAGAATATTTTGATACTTTTCTGTTTTGAGTTTAGTATCAAGTACACCACAATTGGTGACGTGCTATTAGCTGCAAACTTTCTGAACTATAGTGAATTTTCATGAGGTCTTATACATTATGCTATCAGCCAAATAAAAGTAAAATTCAATATAATAGTTACAGTGAACTCTCACTTATACACCGCCTCATTTATGCGCCTTTTTCACTTATACGATGATTTTGAATGGTCCCAGCACCTTCCATAGCAAAATAATGACAGCATCATTCGTTTATGCGTCGCTCGAAAGATAAATATTTCACTTATGCGCCGAATTTTCCGTAAAATGTCAAAAATATACTTTATTTTCTTTTAAAAGTAAGCATTTTTCATCACTTTTCTCTTCAATATTTCGCCTTTATTGCTCACGGAAGGGATTTTTCTGCATGAACTAGAATTCAGAGATTGACAAGTATCTATTATGGATCTTTTTAACCGACTTCGAAAAAGGAGGAGGTTCTCAATTCAAAGCGTATACTTTTTTTTTTTTGTTTGTTCGCACATAACATCTGATCTACTGAACCGATTTGGACAATTTTTTTTTTAATCGATAGGAGATGGTGTAACTTAGGTACCATGTACTCATATGACGATATTTGTTCACTAGAAAAAAAGTTATTATAGAAAAACTAACATTTCATGTCATTGAAAACAATATCTGCTATCGTAAATCCTTACTTCAATGAGCGACCCGATGGTCAAGTGGCTGTGCGCGTCAGGTTGAAGTTCCTGATAGAATGAGATCGAGTCCAGGTCTGCAAGGATTTTTTCGAATAGCTGCATGTTTTTTTTTTTAAATGATTTTTAAAAAAAAATGATATGTAATGTCTTTATGCAGGTACATCCTCCCATGGGAATGTGCCCCATATTTTTTTATGGTACAAAATGACAGTTTTGGTCGGATCTTTGTTAAAATTGGCAATGGAGTCCTTCAATGCTGTAGCATTTTCTTATGGACGTTTGCGCCATTTTTTGGGGCCTTTGAATCGATTGTGGCAATAAATGGTTTTTGATTTGCGGCACCTATATTATTTTTTCAAAAATTATATACACAATCAATTATATTATGTTAATTTTTGCACCTTTATAAAATTCTGTATTTTATACCTTGCATTTACGTCAAATTCAAGGTAAAATTAAAAGTCAAAAATTCTGAAGATGATAAATATATGTTAAAAATTAAAGTAACTATTTTTTGTGATTTTCATATTGGTTGTGACCAAAAAACATCATTACAAACAGACAAAATGTATCAAACACCATGAGTGTTGAGTTATTGGGAAAAATCTGCTGTGTAATGTTTTTTTGCACTGCGAGGGGGGCGGGTATGAACGATCATTAAAGTGACACACATTTTTAAAAAATAAGATTTTGATTTGTGGTGTTTGAAAAAAGCTAAACAGTCCACTTTAGTTGAAAATTATTTTCCATGAAAAGCAAAAACTTGCACCAATTTTCCAAGTCTTACTCTAACTCCTTCTCCCACAATTCAAATTACTTACTTTTACTTTCAATTTTTAACCGACTTCAAAAAAGGAGGAGGTTCTCAATTCAAAGCGTATGTTTTTTTGTCTGTTTGTTCGCAATAACATCTGATCCACTGAACCGATTTGGACGATTTTTTTTTAAATCGATAGGAGATGGTTAACTTAGGTACCATGTACTCATATGACGATATTTGTTCACTAGAAAAAAAGTTATGATCGAAAAACTAAAATTTCATGTTATTTAAAAACAATACTGTATGTGCTATCGTAAATCCTTGCTTCACTGAGCGACCCGATGGTCAAGTGGTTAAAAGCGTCGGTTTGAAATTCCTGATGGAATGAGATCGAGTCCAGGTCTGCAAGTTTTTTGAACAGCTGCATGGTTTTTGAACTATATTTTGATTATTTTAAGTGCATTTACACTAAAAAGAATGAAATAAAATATTTTTGAAAAAAAAAATAGAACCGACTTCAGTTGGAAATTGCTCTAAAAAGTAAAAAATAATTTTTTTCTTTGAACACCATCGAAACTACTTTTAAACATAAGTTTTGAAGTCGGCGCAAAAACAATGTATAGAATTCTACGCAACTACAACTCAACTATAAATATAAATTTTAACGGATTCATTTCATTGATAACCACACATTCGTGTAATGGTACAAATATTCTGCTTTTAATTTTCAATGGTTTCTTTGAAAAAATGTTGGCAAAATATGGTTAAATATCATTTTACCTATTGTTTTTGCGCAGACTTCAAAACTTATGTTTAAAAGTAGTTTCGATGGTGTTCAAAGAAAAAAATTATTTTTTACTTTTTAGAGCAATTCCCAACTGAAGTCGGTTCTATTTTTTTTTTCCAAAAATATTTTATTTCATTCTTTTTAGTGTAAATGCACTTAAAATAATAGTAATATGTCCCTTTACTATACTTTACTATAGAAACATTCTTATTCATTCTCTCATTGGAACCTATGTTGCGTTTTAGTCCTTTAAATAGGCTTGTTCACTTATATGTCTCTCTCACTTATGCGCCTTTTTCTGTTGGTCCCTTGGGCCGGCGCATAAGTGAGAGTTCACTGTAGTTCGAAAAACGTAAATTATATTTTACTTAACTGGTACTACAGGGTGCGCCAGAGAAACTTACTTTTTTGAAAAAATTCCTGCGCGGTGAGTTGGCTGCGTAGAAGGCCGAGAGTGGGCGCATCTGGAGCGGGAAATCTCCAAGTTTTGTTTTCCCTTTAATCAGTCGCCATCATGCTATGGTCAAAAGAACAGCGCGCCTTTGCCGTCGAAAGCTACTTTTCGAACTGCCGTGAATGCAGCTCGGTACAGGACCATGATCGAGGAATTCTTTCTTCCCAGCCTCGAAGAAATGAACATTAGGGACGTGTGGTTTCAGCAAGATGGAGCCACAGCACACACAGCACGAGATTCAATGAATTTGTTGCGACAACATTTCCCCGACCACCTCATCTCTCTCAGAGGCGATCTCCCATGGCCAGCACGCTCCCCAGATTTGGCGCCGTGCGATTTTTTTATGGGGTTATTTGAAATCCCTGGTTTATGTTGATCGACCACGCACAATAGCTCACCTCAAGAACAACATTCGCGACGAAATTGCCAACATACCAATTCATATGCTGCAAAGAGTGCTCAGAAACTTTAAAAATCGTCTTAATCAGTGTATGCTCAATGGGGTCATCATTTGACCGATGTCATTTTCAAGACTAAATGAAAAAAAAATGGGATATTGTATTCTCAGATAAAAAAAGAATTAAAACAATAACTTCAGTAGTTTTGTTTTTATTGACATTTCAAAAAAGTAAGTTTCTCTGGCGCACCCTGTATTATTAACTACTCATTTGCTTATTTTATATTTTAACTACTTTTTCATGCGGCATACTTATATATGTTCTAGTTTAGCTGCATATTTATTCGGCGTTTTTTTTCTTTCTAAGTCATAAGATTCACCAACAGGGGCACCTACCTCTATGGGAGGTCACAAGAGGTGACTGCAACTTTCCAAAAAAAAACTGCTTACTCATCAATTTTGTCTGATGATTCGAAAAATTTGAAGACGATTTTGCAATTTTTAAATGCCTGAATATTTTTTTTTCTTTAGATGCATATGAAGGGCCAGGGGGGAAAAGATGAAAGTGACCAAAAAGCGATTTCGAGAAAAACGAAGAACAAAGTTTGATTTCTCGTAGCTCCTTATGTAGTTTTTCGAGTTTTCATGCACATTTCGGTCGCTTCTCATTTTTCCCAATTGTTGTTCTACCACATGATACTAGTCCTTCATAGTCCCTAGATAGCGCTAATATATCAAAATTGGCGATAAAGTGACTTTCATATTTTTCCCCTCTGGCCCTTCATGTACTATATGTATATACTAAAGTACTTTATTATTGGGCAAAATTCAGAGTTTCACTCGGCAAATTGAAAACTTCCCCTTCAAGAACTTAAGTTAGGGCCACTCCTGCTAATAACACTATAGTGCAATGTTTTGTACGGTTAGAAATAGGAGTGAATAATTGAAAAAACATGAAGAACTGCGGACATTTACCTGGTCTCTAACCTTCAAATTAAAACCCAATTCAACATTCACATGCAAACCTCAATTGTGTTTCTTGCACTGTTGATCCTCACAACTACACACCCCTCAGTAGCTCACATTCTTATTGTCATGAAAGAAATTAAATGTAGGCATGCGTAGAAAAAAAAAAACTAGTATACGGATACGTATCAATTCCAACAAGTAAAAAAAAAAAAAAACAGTTCAGTAATAAGGTAACAAAGAACATGTTATTTGTCACGTTTCTAATTTATAGCTTGCCGAATTAGCTTCTAATCTTCAAACGGCATGACTCCAAAAGTGAAATGGCAACACATTGCTATTCTGCAAGAACCAATTCTATATCGTGTCAAACGATTTTGATTGAAATAACTATAAAAGACGAGAATCAACGGCAGATGGTTGCCCAATTAACGATGCTCAAACGTAGAATGCTCTCTTTTATTCCGTCCAAGTGTGAAGATATGTGATTGTGTTCGATTTGATTATGGTACTTGCAGAAGTTATGATAAGGCTAATTATTGTTTTTCGCGTCTTGGTATTTCGAGGCGATGTTGCAAGCTCTTCAATGTTAGTGACAATGTGTTACTTTTTTGATGAAAATATATACGTGAATGAATTAAAATAAAACAAAAAGACGCGGAATTTATATTTGAATTAATTAAGTCGATAGCAATTATAGCTCTAGGGAAATTTTGATTGCAGAATTTATTTATTTACAATGTATTAAGACTTTTTTTTTATTCATTTAGTACGAAAACAAAGGTATAATAAAACAACTAGATGCAGATTGAAAAATATTTCGATTGAGAATTGCTCCAGGTCTGAATGCACTGGTCTAAAAATAGTGTAATTATAAGTCATCGTAGGCACCCTGATTAGAAATTAAGCGAGAAAAAAAGAAAAATTAAAAAAGGGAGACATGATAGCTTTAAAAGAGAACAAATAACTTTGTTTCTAACAAATGTAATTTTACAATAAAGGATATGCAGCCAAGTTTCGAAACACATTTTTTTTAATATTTAAATTTTCTTTCATTTAATTTAATTTTTATTTGTTTATTTCTTGACATTTTTTCCCTTCCAAACCTTCATTGCCTGATAAGCATATTGCATTACGCGATTTAAATAAAATAGTATTTTTTTACATTAATAAATTGCAACATGGGTGAATGCTGGGAGTAAATAAGCCCAGCGGGTTCCAGGTTTGGCATACATAGGCATTTCTAATATGCTGATAAATGCGTTAAAAAATTGACGTTTTATGCTATTTCCGAATTTTGGAATATTATAAAATGTTTAGATTTACCAAGAGAAAAATTTTGGGGAAAAAAGTATTTTCCGAAAAGCAGCTGAAAAAATACGACCACGTGACAATGATATAAGAGGTATTCAAGCACAAAACGCAAATATGAAAAAAAAAAAAAAAATCACTGATCATGGAGGAGGAATGGACTGTGCTCAATGGATTACAGAGGAACTGGCTGACTGCTTCCGCTGTTAAAAAACGTCTCTTAACTGAGTTAAATATGAAAAACTTCTCAAATGAATTGTTTCTCTAGTTCTGTGAGGGGATAAAAACGCTACAACAAGAAAAAAAGAGGAGGAGAAGAAAAAAGGTGGAAAAAGTCAGCTGCAGAAATACGATTAGGTCATTGACTGCAAACAGTGTTGTTGTACTATCATTTTTTGCTTTATAAATACAGATTAAAAACATTTGTTTCGGGATGCTTGTTTTTAATCCATTTTCCGACTACTCTTTTTCTTTTCTTTTAACGACTTAATAAGAAGTGACAGGAATTTTAGTGAATTTAAGAGGTTTTCATTTTCTAGTCTGGTGGTGTTGCTTCAGATCAGATTGAGCTTGTGTTAACTAGTGTTAGATTAGATTGAAATTGTGTTAACTAGTGTTAGATTAGACTGAAATTGTGTTAATTAGTGTTAGATTAGATTGAAATTGTGTTAACTAGTGTTAGATTAGACTGAAATTGTGTTAATTAGTGTTAGATTAGATTGAAATTGTGTTAACTAGTGTTCAGTTAAACCACGTTTAACTGTTATATACGGGTTTTGCATAAGGGAAAACTACAATGTTGTAGTCAAAGCAGTGGAGTTCTTAACAGTTTAAACATAGTGCAACGCATCATGAATTAAGTAATTTGGCATCATACTTAAGAAAAGAGAAATTCTCTACGGGAATCTGAATTGCGACTGCGACTTACGACAGAAATCAAACTTCTCTGTTTCCCCTACATTAAGTTGGTTAAATCCATTGAAAAACTGAACCTTTTTCATTGGCTTTCTTGTCAAATGCTGTAAAATTTCTCTATCAGAAATTATTTGCACATCATTATACGTATTTGTGGTCTTTATATCCCCAAATAATTTAGCTACAGACAGATAATGCAATATTTCTGAAAAATTATTCTTGAGACGTCTGGGAGGAGTTCTTCCGATAGCTCGAACCAGGGGTGCCCATCCCCCCCCCCAAGCTCAATAGCCCAAATTCCCCCCCCCCCCCAAAAAAAAAAAATTTTTTTCACAACCCTATTGTGATTTTTATTTTTATACCTCATTTTTATTTTATTTATTTTTTTAAATATCATTTATTTATTCTGTAAATATTATGTACATTTTTAAAAATATTTTTGTTTATTTTTTAAATATTATTTGTTTATTTTTTAAATGTTATTTATTTATTTTTTTAAATATTATTTATTTATTTTTTTAAATATTATTATTTTTTTAAATATTTTTATTCATTTTTTAAATTATAACTATTATTTTTTTACATATTATTAATTTTTTTAAAGTACTAATTATGCGCAGAATAGAATCGCTTTTTTCCCTTCCAGACATTCCAAGCACACACACACACAAAATAAATAAATAAATAAATAATAATAAAGAAATAATTTAAATTAAAAAAATAAATTAATGAATAATTTATATTAAAAACAATCAGTAAATAATTTAATTTAAAAAATAAATTTAATCAATAATTTAAATAAATAAATAAATTAGTTAAAAAAATCAACCCCAAAATTTTGATGGCGCAACTTGCGCCATAATCCCCCCCCCCCTGTGGG
The DNA here is from genome assembly GCA_038373865.1 of Uloborus plumipes. NCBI lineage: Eukaryota > Metazoa > Arthropoda > Arachnida > Araneae > Uloboridae > Uloborus > Uloborus plumipes. Next base: position 32,560 of record JAXGGA010004094.1, on the reverse strand, counting down.
CACCCCTGGCTCGAACTACTGATTACTCGAAGGTTTTAGCCGGTCCCTCGGGACTTCGAGTTTACAAGTTTTAACTGTTTTTGGGGTCTTTTACGGACATATAACTACAGTTTTAGTCAATAAGCTCCTATTGAAGAACTTTTCTAAGTCTTTGGGGCAGGGTTAGACCAAAACCTGTTACATCTTTGTGACTTTAAATCCAGGCGCAAAGCTAGAGGAGGGGGAGGACCCGACCCCTCCCTTAAATGACTAAATATAGTCTAAAACGGCATTTATGAGACATATTTCGAAAAATGTTCGCACAAAAATTGCACTTTGATCCCCTCCTCTCCGAAAATGATCACATCCTCAATCAGAAGCTAGATTCGCCCTTGCTTAAATCGTTGTCTCCTTACGTGTCGATTAAACAACAGCGTAATAATATTTTGTGATTGCCCTTTATAGGCTATAGAAACGAAATATGTTTCACTTACTTCTTAGGTCACGTTTTACCAGAATAAGAAGAAAGAGAGAATGTTTAGCCTTTAATCATACAGATATTTGGCGAAACTTTAGAGATACACTTTTTTTTTCTAGAATCATACCTCAATAATATCAGTTACGTGAGGTGCATAATCGAGGGTGGAACAGTAAGGAGTCAAAAACATACGGTAGATTCGAACTTATTCATAGAAAAGAAGAGATACATTCCTCAGTCGATGCAGCTATTTGAGAAAGTCGGAACGAAATATTCCCTGACCATTGCTTTGCTCCCTAACTGACCTTTCGATTGAAATCAAAACCGCTATCGCGACAGCGAACGTTAGAGCTAGACTTTCACAAATCAAAAGGTGCCAAGTCGGGTCGCTTTCGATTTCCTCCTCTATCGGACTACCTTTGTGAGAGCATCTCGCATCCCGAAGAAAGCACATACATCCGTTGATGCGGAAAACGGACAATTGATAACAACGGTTGAGAAATCCCTAACCACCGTTACGCCATCAACGACGACAAAGAGAACATTTTTCTTCTTCTACCGAGATAACTGGTGATTGCTTGCCATGCCTATTCTTGATGCTCAGTTTAGAGGTCATCCGATGTGGTGTTGGCCTTTGTCTTTGTTAAGCAGTGGTCTTATGGATCGGAATGCGTTGGAATGGATGGGCTGAAGATTCAGATGGGCCGTATTAAACCGATACTGTAAGAAAAATAATGCAATACTACTAGAAAATCTTTAAGAAATAAGGTTCCATAAACTTTTTTAGCAACGATGCAGTTCCTTCTTTAGTAGCTTTACTTAACCCATTTATGCCCAGTAGCCTAAAAACGGGACGCTTGTTAATTACGGCATACAAAAACCTGTAATGGGAAAATCCTTTTACTAAAGCTGTTTTTCACAAGTTAAATAGTCCTTCCTATTGAGAAAACCAGATAGAGCCACTAGTTGGACATCAAAGTTTGTTTACTGATAGCTCTTTTCAGACAAATTAGTCAAGCGAAGGTCTAGCATGGATAGCCACAGAAAGTATTTTTTTTCTTTTTTGCGAACTTTTTTTTTCATAAAATTAAACTATTTTAAAATGATTGCTTAAAATTGATCGCAGATCCCTTTTGTAATGTTACTTTGCAAAAGTAAAGTCAAGTAAGGTCGTATTTTGCTCACATATCTGCAAAATATCCCATAAACAGGACGTTAAATAACTTAATAAATATGGCAGCGGCGAACTATTTTAAGCCTAAAATGTATGTAAACCATTCCAAGTAAGAGTTTTAAGCAGATAAAAATTGAAAAAAAATTGTTAAAAAAACTTGGGCATAAATGGGTTAAGATAGAACTTACAAAAGTAGCTAACTGGGATTTCATTCAGGCCAATCGTTTAGTTCGCAGTCAATTGCAATTAAGAAAGAAACGTTCTTTTTTTTCCCGACCAAAGCATTTCATGCTACACGTCTTGTTAAGCCCCCCTCCCCCTTGTCATCAAAAGTTCACGAACCTTCCTCTCCTCTCAAAGCGTGATATCATTGATATCATTCGTGAACGATCCCATAAGAAAAATACGCAAAGCATTAGATCTGCGCAATAGCCAAGTTTAGAATAAGAGCTCGATGAAAAAACAAGTTCGACTGATACATAACGTTCAATCCAAAGCCTAAAAATAGACTGCTTCGGTTTGAAGCATTATTAAAACTTCTTGATTATATTCAGAAGAAAACAACCGTCTTCGAGAAAGCAATTTATCACTGTTAGAAATGTATGTAATGTAAACAAACATCGGCAAATGGTTTATTTTCACCAGTAATGTTTTACTGTGTAATACTTCTTAATTACTTCATTATTAGGTTTCGGATGTCATAATTGGAGTATTTCAACGTAGTTTATTGTTTTAAATGACTCAGAAACATTCATTCACTCTCTTAAAAAGCAAGAATGTTTCTTTGGATTTTTTGAAGGTGAACAGTAGGGTGGAGCGAAAAATAAAAAGTTTTTCAGATCAACTTCTAATAGTTACCAAAAGTTGTCTTTGGTGATAGTTAGCTTTTGTGCAAAATTTGAGAAAAATCTGTTAATATCTTCAGGGGGCGCTGCGATCGCAAAAGTTTTATCATAGCTTTGTTATGGATTTTATGGTTAAAATATGAAAACAATGCCGTTAGCTAATCTCATTGCATTTTTTTTACTCATAAGATATATTCATGCATTCAAAGCATGTGAAATAACTCACAAAAAGATATTTTATATGATATATTTATATTTCAAGCATTTAAAAAGAAACAAAAACGTGAAAAAAAAAATGATTTTTTTGAAATATAAATATATCATATAAAATAATGTTTGTGAGTCATTTCATATGCTTTTAATGAATAAAAACATCTTTCGAGTAAAAAAAAACACAAAGAGACTAGCTAAAGGCATTCGTTTTGATATTTTAACCATAAAATCCATAACAAAGCTATGGTAAAACTTTGCGATCGCAGCGCCCCTGAAGATATTGACCGATTTTTCTCAAATTTTGCACAAAAGCTAACTATCACCAAAGACAACGTTTGGCAACTATTAGAAGTTGATCTGAAAAACTTTTTATTTTTCGCCCCACCCTAGTGAACACTGAACAGGTGATGCTGAGCGCTAAATTATTCACTTTTTATTAGCGTACTGCGCAAAAACTTTTTTTTTTTTTAAGTTGAATATTGCTGAAACGAAATAAATTTCGAAAAGGGTTTCTTGGAGTTTTTTTTTTAATTAACTTTTTTACTTTTTTTTAATAGAAACTATTATAGATCTACCGCGTGTGTCCCTGTTTACCTTGCGAGAACTTTATTTTTGCAACCATCAATATTAGATTCATATTAGTTCCAATTGCAAAAATGGTCAAAATGAGCTTCAGAGTAAAGATATTAAAAGTTTGAAATGAAAAAGAAAAGTGCAAAAATACGAAATCTAACTTTTTACACGGATCCTATCTCCACATAATTCAATTCAATTAAATAATCTTCATTGAAAAATTATACCAGCAGAAAAAATTGACATTTTTCCAACCAATTTTCACCGAGATATGAAATGTATACGGTTTGTAACAAATACCACTTAGCACTATTAGTCAATTGCACCTTTGGGAGAAATATAGCTAACAGGGGTTTTAATTTATTAGGTGTACACAGAGTCTTTCTTTTTAACTATACAAGTTTTTTTTAGTGTGTTTTTACACTTGGCTTTTTTTTTTCCTCCGGTAACATGTCATTCCTCTGAAAGGACGATTCGTTTGAATCTCACCTTAGTTTTAAAAAATCCCCCCCCCCAAAAAAAAATTTTTTTTGATGGCGCACTTTGCGCCATAATCCCCACCCCCTGTGGGCACCCCTGTCTCTGACCGCTAGACGAAGTGGCCGGCAGTAAAATGTGGTATTGTTCCTTTAAAAACCATGCGATGTAAAATAACGGAGTTTTAATACCAAAGTTAAATTCTGGATGAATTTCAAAAAGAACTTATCTCAGAAACGTAACGATTATTTTCCCTCTCAAACTTTATCTCATGGATACTATTTTGCCTTGTTATAACGTACACTGTTTTTGAAAATGTCACAAAAAATTGCTTTAATTAATCATATGATTTTTAAGAAAAAGTAGTTTCATGTGTCTCTTTTGCGGACCTGAACCGAAATTTGAAATTCAATTATAAATAGCATTCACAGATAAATGTAACTCATGTACCTGCACTGCAGAGCAACCAGGTGTCATGCAAAATATTGCAAATGTTTCATAATTAGCAACTTTCTAATTCTTTATGAAAATTTATTACGAAGTTTTGTAGCACTCCAGTGAAAACTTCATTGCTAGCCACCAGGGAGCCACGTCATAGTTTAGGATAGGGGTGGCCAACTCGGGGCACGCGTGCCACAATGTGACACGGCAGAGCAGTAACAGTGGCACGCGAAGACTTTTTGCAAAAATTCTCAAATTGAGGGGAAAATGTCAATCTCAAAAATATTGATAAAAATCAAAACCCTTACTGGTAAATATAATCATATTATGACGATTAAGTGTCAGAAAGCTGGCTTTCAAATTCTCTAAACTACAATATTGCAAAGTACTTCGCGTTACTGTCTAGCTGCGTATTGCGCTCCTGGCAGTCACGAACGCTTCCATTTAAAAAAGGGGTGATAGGATAAGGAGACGCACTTACCGGTGCTTTCGCTTCTTACTTCCTGTTGAATGTTACTTCGCATTTCTCCCCTATTTTGAGGAAATCCAAAGAGGCCTCAGGCATGCGCAGATGCGAGGAAGGTTTTACGATAAAAGATCAGACAGTAGCTTCGGACATCCAACGAAAGCTGTGACACTACAGACAATGTTTTGAAAAGCATATTTGTGCTTAACGCGAATGAAACTTTGGATGCTGCAGAATGGATTACTGATCTGCAATAGCTTCAGCTACGAGTGATGAAAAAAATAAAAGTTAACTCTGCAATTAAAACTAAGAAACCAGATTGTATATAATTCGGTATGGTTGCACAAATGAAGACCCTTAAATTGTTTTTGTTTCATTATTTGAAAATTAATTGGAGAAAAAATTTAAAAAGAGTCATTGAATTATCTGTCACAAACTCCTTGCCAAGGAATGAGACTTTTCCTCTGTTGGTGACCCTGTAGAGTTCACTATATTAACAAACTATGAATTAGAGCGCTAAATATTTTGTGAACTTTTCCCAGGAGAAAGAAAAGAGAATGGCAAGTTACTCCTTCATCAAAATGTGCGATAGCTATCCAAAGGAAAAATAGTAATAAGATTTTAGAATTTTAGGGAGTGTTTCTTAAAATATCTGGAAGGAAAGCAATGAGGACTTGCTACTTAGGAATGAAGAATAGCAATTAAATTTAGCTATTTCATCACTTATTATCCTCTGGAATTTTTGAATTTGAAAAAAAAAAAAAAAAAAAGAAGAAGAAAAGTTCAGTTTTGGAATTTGTAGCACTAGAAAACGGTGTGATTCAAGAGTTAGGGTTAATAAGTGCGCTTTTAAAAAGGATATTAATTGTGCTCTTAAAAACTTAAATATCTTACCTTATTACGTAATCCAATGAGATTAGGTATTTTTATTCTTAAGCCATGAGCAAATTTTTGATGGAAAGCATCAATTTACAGTTCAACAGCAACAACGTTCGTGTTGTCACGCAAAAGAAAAGTGTTGTTCTGATGCAATCTGTATAAAGTTGCATCGTTATGAACAGCAATTAAATTTCTAAATTTAACTGGCAGCGCATCTACAACAGTGCCAAAACTGCGCTTCGTGTGTCACTCTGGCAACCCTCCCCAAAGCCCACCTCAAACGTAAACATCAGCTTCTTTCGTCCTTGTTCTTCTCCAGAGGAAACAAATCCGAATTTGGAACTCGTTACCATTCTGCATGGTCACAGTTACGACACCATTTTAACAATAATAGCGTTAAGAAATTCAGCAGACGACAATTTTTTCCATTCTTCGCCATTTCAAGGTGGCGGTCACGTTTTTGTTTTTGTATTTAATGACACCCAACGTCCGGCGTTTCTTATTTTAAAAATATATTAGTTTCTCATAAACCGGACGTAACGAAATGTCGATTATGTCGTTTGTTTATAATTATTGTTTCCTTCCGCTGCATGATTTCGAATTGGTCATTTCGCGCCACTCGTGCCGGGCAGTGGGGACCTTTCAAGGGCAGTTTGGAACGTCTCGAACGACCCTTGCCCAATGAAGGTTATGGAGAATCTAATAATTCTGTGTGTTATGAAATTTTTTTTCCTGCTATGTAGTTTCCTATTTATGTAGTGATAACAATGCATATGTTGACACTGAAATTGATTTCTCTTGTCCATATTTAACTTCACCGGATATAACTGAGCAATACGAGTAGAAACTTTTTCAAAGTACTGAATGTCAGGAAACGCAAAATGAGAAATGAGTAACATTAGAGTTGTTTTCAGTTGTATGCTTACATGTTTACCTCAAAGCTAGTAAATAAGTTTCTGTTAAAATGGATTTTTTAAAAAATATTTATGGGGTGGGGGGAGCAGGGGTGCCCATTCCCCCCAAGCTCAATGGCGCAAATTCCCCCCCCCCCCCCAAAAAAAAAAATTCACAACCCTCTGGAGCTTTTTATTTGATTTATTTTTTAAAATATTTATTTATTTAGTTTTAAATATTATTTATTTATTTATTTTAATTGTAACTATTTGTTTTTTATATATTAGTAATTTTTAAAGTTCGAATTATGCATAGAATATAATCGCTTTTTTTCCCTTTCAGACATTCCAAGCAGACACACTCGCACACGCAAAATAAATAAGTAAATAAATGAATAAATAATAATACAGAAAAAAAAAATAATTTAAATTAAAAAATGAATTCATAACTATTTTTTATTAAAAAATCCGTAAATAATTTAAATTAAAAAAAATTAATAAATAATTTCATGAAAAAAATAAATAAAAAATAATTTAAATAAAATAAATAAATAAATAAATAAACAAATAAATAAATAAATTAGTTTAAAAAATCCCCCCCCCCCCCAAATTTGATGGCGATACCCCCTGTGGGCACCCCTGGGGGGGAGGAAAAATACTTTTAACTGCATTGAAAGCGGAAATTGTTCAAAGGAATGGAAGAGCTATTCTTGATAAACCAAGAAATTTCCGACGCCTAAAATATGCGCACCACTTACTTCGGTTCCAGAGATCCCGCTACTTGGAGCAATTTTTAACCCCTGACGCAACAAGGACGGGAATTATAAGTTAGACGTGTCTGTGTATCTGTCGATCTGTGAATCTGTCTGTGGCAATCTTACGCCTAAACGGATGGGCCGATTTTGATTTTTTTTTTTTTTTTTGAAATTAATTAAAAACCTTTAAAACGTTTTCCGCGATGTCTGAAGTGTTAACATACTTGTAAATTTAAAGCGATCGCTTCAAAAAGAAAGGAGGAAAAAAATTCTGCATCTGTCAAGATGGGTTTGGAGCTTCCATGTAAAATAGCACTCGAATCATAACGTTTTTCAGCAAATGTGGCTGAGGCTTTACACGATTGGAAACCGAAGTCATTGTTGGCCGACGAGGACAGAAATCTCAATGATTTAAAATGCTTATTTGTTACCAGTTTCTATTTTTTAACAATTAATATATTTGCATTGATTTTAGTATAAGACTTTTCAATTTTTCTTCTTTATTCTGCTTTTGCGACTAGCAAATTTTACTTGTAAGGAGTATCTTTTCTTTTCCGAGTTTAGCTTTGGAAAACGATTCAATATATTTAGATTTAAAATGCTTTATGAGCAGAGAATTTCGTTTAATATGAAATCGGCAATCATGGTCAGGGTATGTTTAAATTTTTAATTTAATATTAGTACTTGTTGAAGTTTGGGATTAGTTTTCTAATAATAATTATTTAAGCTAAATTTTTACATGAATTGTTTACAAGGAAGTCAAAACTTACTTGCACCACTTAAGATTACGCATTATTTGAAAAAACTTTTGACGTTGTATCATATTCATCTATGTTTTTCAAAGGTTATTGCATCAGCTAAGAGGGTCCACTAAGACTTCGAAATATCTACTTAATGTATTACCCCCCCCCCCATGTGTGTTTATTTGCGTTGGTTATTCGTTTCATGAGTGTTAGTTTTAGTTATTTACACAAAAGTCTTCTATCTCTCTATAAAAATTATGTATATATCTATGCTGAGTACTTGATGAGTTCGCGGAGGTTTTGATCCAAAGACTTTTGGAACTTAAATCCAGTACTTTACTACTAGGTCAAAAGTACCTCAAGGTCGATGGTTGGGGGCAAAGTTGGATCAGATTTCTCTGAACGTACGTTACACGTCCATATTAGTTCAAATCATCCACTCCCGCTAGAGACCCAGCACAGGTTTTCTTTTACCAAACATTTTATCAAAAGAAAATTATGTGCAGCTTGAATACTTCATGTCGAGATTTTAACCCATTAATGCCTGACATTTTTTTTCCTAAGATATTTTGTATACTTGTTACAAACAGTGTTTAATGGACAAGAAAAATAATGAAAAAAATATCATGTAAATAATAATTTTTTTTATTAAAGAAAGAAAACTCGTACCTTAAAAGTTACGATAGACCCCAGAGGATAATAAGTTGATAAAAATTCTGCTAAATCAGGGGGAGGGACCTCCAGGGTAAAAATAATCAAACCAAATAATTGGAAAGGTTAATAAGAAGCATTCAGAAATTGCTATTAAAGTTTAATGGACAGTCATGCATACAATGCACCGAAATAATTAGAGCACGATAACCATCCTTAAAAAGACAAAATACCTTTAATCTTCACTATGGAAATTTAATTTCGAACGGCAAGGGAGGGATCTGAACTCTGAGATCGCCCCCTCCTCTATAAGTTTATGCTAGATTTCATTCTAAATTTAACAACGAAAACTCTCTCCCACGGCAAGCATAATCTTCTCCAATGAAAAAGAACTTATCAGTAATTTCATCTAGCACCAAGAAATGTTTAAACAACAGCTGTCAAATATTTTCCTCTGCACATGTTCTAATCTAATCCATTTTCGGAAATTATATCCACGATGGGAGTTGTAAACAACCACGTACCTCCTTGAGATAATAGTAATGACTCTGAAGTCACGGCGGAAGATTCAAAGGATTAAATAAGCATTCAGATGAACATGATGGCCAAGGATTTTTGTTTAATTCGCCAACAACTATGACGTCGCTTCTATTGTTCTAGGAATGCGGGGAACGCTTCGTTACTGTGGACTAATTGGGATTGGAGTTGTTTTGGAATATCAAATTGCTTGGATTTGGAAAAAAAATGATGTTATTAAATCGTATAAATTCTGTAATGTGAGCTGAAACAGGTTAATGTCAAATTTTATGGCTATGATGAATAATGGTGTTATTTATCACTGAAAAAACAGCCAAGATCGTGTACCCTTGAACCATTTAGAATTAACATTTTAGAAATACTGCATGCCTAACTATCTATCCCGAGTTAATTCCCGACGCGAGAGTAAACGCGAGAGTTAATTCCCGAGTTTACTCCCAAATCCACGGGTGTGAACCTGAGAGTTAACTCAGGAGTTACAGTGACCATAATTAGTAACCATTTATTCATAACACAAAAAATAAACCTTTCAAGACACTTTAAATACCAACCAAGAGTGTGTACCCTTGAACAAACGCGATGTTTGGGGTGCATTCTGATGTCCTGGTTGCATAGGCGGCTGGTGCTCAGACAAGGGGGGAGGGGTCAAGAGGAGAGGGGGCATCATCTCCGTAAGATGTTTTTTTTTAAGTTTGTTTTAGTAAAATTTTGCTGTATGATTGAATTTTAACGTTACTGATTAAATGAACTGTAAAAAATGTTGAAGAGTGACTCAAAAATTATGACGGAAGGCCAACATAGACTTCCCATTCCGGTTCAAGCTCCATTTTTGTGAAATAACATGAAAAAAAGGTCTATTTTGAGGAATATACAGTTTTTATTTTTGTGAAATCAATCAATCCATTGAGTAAAACAATCATATGTCCATTGAACATTACTTTTTATCTCTGAAAAGTGAGGGGGCAAGGTATCTTTACTTTTGGAAGTGAGGGGGCAGTCGCCCCCCTTTTCCCCCTGTACGAACCGCCTATGCCTGGTTGAACATTTTAGAAATATGGCAAGCGTATCCCAAGTAAACATGAGAGTAAACCTCCGAGAAAAATAATAGCACTATTCATCATAGAATAGAAGCGATGGTAGATGAAGCATAGAATAGAAGTGAAATAGACTTGAAACGCTAAATTTTCCAATGTTTTACAATATTTGGTCAATGTCTAAAGTTTTGTGTTGCTTCCTTTTCCGAACTACAGTCAGGCCCGTCATTTCGAATTTTTCCAGGACGGGGGGCGGGGGGGGGGGAGGGGGAGCAAAGGGTGTTTACACAACATAAATTTTACAAAAAACGACGAAAACCACGCCCACTTATATGTAAATGCATTGATCTTCCAAAGCCGTGGGGGGAGGGCAATTGAACCCCCCCTGACCCCTCGAAATGACGGACCAGTTCATTAGGGTGGGGCGAAAAATAAAAAGTTTTTCAGATCAACTTCTAATAGTTGCCAAAAGTTGTCTTTGGTGATAGTTAGCTTTTGTGCAAATTTTGTGAAAAATCGGTTAATATCTTCAGGGGGCGCTGCGATCGCAAAATTTTATCATAGCTTTTATCGGGATTTTATGGTTAAAATATGAAAAATAATGCCGTTAGCTAATCTCATTGCATTTTTTTACTCATAAAATATCTTCATGCATTCAAAGCATATGAAATAACTCACAAAAAATATTTTATAAGATATATTTATATTTCAAGCATTTAAAAAGAAACAAAAACGTGAAAAAAAGTGATTTTTTTGAAATATAAATATGTCATATAAAATAATGTTTGTGAGTCATTTCATATGCTTTTAATGCACGAAAACATCTTTTGAGTAAAAAAAACGCAAAGAGACTAGCTAAAGGCATTCTTTTTCATCTTTTAACCATAAAATCCATAACAAAGCTATGGTAAAACTTTGCGATCGCAGCGCCCCCTGAAGATATTAACCGATTTTTCTCAAATTTTGCACAAAAGCTAACTATCACCAAAGACAACTTTTGGCAACTATTAGAAGTTGATCTGAAAAACTTTTTATTTTTCGCCCCACCCTACTGTACATAGTTCAAAATCAGCGGTCGTTAGTTATATTTTGCAAATAAATATTTCATTTTGACGAAGGAGATTTTACACCGAGTAATCATTACTGACATCTACTTTTTTTTTTACAGAATTCTGGGGGGACCCGCCCCTGTTCGCTGTCGCTCACCAACCACCGAAGATTGTCTCGCCATCTTATTTGATTCGCGAAAGTTTACAGTGCCTGTTAGAAAGAAAAGAATCAAACGAAAATACGCTTTACGATAAGAACAAAATAAAAAAATGTCACTCTCCCTTGCCTCAAGAAAAGAGACTTTCCGTAAAGAGCTCATTCTAATTAATTGCATAAAAAGGTAAAAAATCAGATAACAACCCGATGATAAACAGATGTTAAAAGAGTTTCTCTTGGAGATTTAAGATAGAAAAAGTTTAAATAACTCGCTGAGAGTACATTCTTAAAAGAACAAATTTGTTCATAACCTTATTTTTTATTAGAAGACTAAAAACCAGACTTTTATTCTTAGAAATCAGATGAGATTATTGGTTTTCTGACCCATCGACGAATTTTCAGCATGTGGCCACAATTTGCCAACGAAACGATCAGAATTTTTCCGATGTGAGCTTCCGAAGCACAGAATGCGTGCTTCCTGTGATCGCCCAGCGGATAGTGTGGTGCGCATTGCTCATCTATCGTTTAGGCTCATAATTATACTTTGTGTCTCGAGAGCTGGGGTGTCAAATCCAAATTTCCCATTCTCCGTACACTTTTCCCCTTATGGTTGTCATAGTTGCTTCGCTATGGACTTTTTTCCCACTAAGCTTTGGCAACAATGTTTAAATGAATCGTTTATTTCGAAAAGGTAACATCTCTATTTTGATCTCTTCTGTCTCTTTAGAAAATTAAACAGCGCACGGTTATATTTTTGAATGTCATAATCAATGAAAAAACGCCTTTAGTTAAGTACACAATTACTGCAATAATTTACCAAATAACCATTGATTATGACATTCAAAAATATAACCGTGCGCTGTTTAATTTTCTAAAGAGACAGAGGAGATCAAAATAGAGATGTTACCTTTTCGAAATAAACGATTCAAATGTAAACGATTAAAATTGCTTTGTACGTAAACTATTGTTTAATTGAAAAAGCAACGCTAATAAAGTTCAACTTTTTCTTAATTTGTGCTTTATTTATGTATGCTTAGATTTGTTGAAAGACGTTTAGAACTGAGATATGAGGACATAAATAAAAGCCAAGCCCAATTCGATAAACATAAAATAAATGAAATGCCTGAACAGCAGTGCATAAAGAAAAGAGTGGAGCTGTTTTCTTTCGTACGGTTTCCATGGAGACGACGTAAAATTTTCAAACTTGATACGCCTATTCTAAAGTAACAGAGTTTGGTAATCATTTGAGTAAAAACCAAAAAGCAACGTCTAAAAGCACAAATAAGTCAAGTTAAAAATCGGCAAACATGGTTTTTTTTTTGACAAGAAGGAGCAGAATAGACGATTTTGTTCTGATGAAAATTGTTTACTTAAAAGGACATTTTATTTTAAGCAAATAGATGTACAGCTCGGTCATGGGCACTGGTCGGAAGTAGCGCGCTACAAGTAGCGAAATTACTGTAGTAGCTACATTTTTTAGTAGTTTGTAGTGTAGCGCACTACTTTTTTTAAAAAGTAGCATAGTGAGTAGCGCGATACAAACAAATAGTAGTTTGTAGCGATTTCTGAAAACTACTTTTAAATTAAAAAGAAAAAAAATAAATAAATGGAAAAAAAAAGAGAACGATGGAAAAAAACATTGTTTTTCTTGTGGCGAATATTCGTAAAAATTGTAAAAATATCTAAAAAAGGACAAATTTTAGCAAAAAAAAGGAACAAAAAGGAAAAGTAACAAATAAATTCAAAGACAATCCCTATTTCTATTCCATATTCGAATGAAGTAGTTTTTCATTCTAAACCACGTTTCGAATTTTTTCGGTCGATCTTCAAACGGTGTATTCTTGTTATTTATTTATTTTTTAAAAAGTAGCGAAGTAGCGACTACATTTCAAAAGTAGTGTAGCTCGCTACATTTAAAGAAAAGTAGTTGTAGCTGTAGTTAACTACATTTATAAGAAAGTAGTTGTAGTTGTCGTTCGCTACGAAAAATATGTAGTTTTTCCAACCACTGGTCATGGGCAGATTTACTAGACTATCCCGAATTTTAACGGACTGCCCCTTATTTCGAAACACTGTCCATTGTTCTCGGCTACCAGAAAACACAAACGTGCTGCTAAATTGGCAGTTATAGGTTGTTTGATTTATTTTACTTTCTAAGCCAAGCTCTATTCAATGCGAATATTGGCGGAATATGAACATTACGATGCCAAACAAACAAATGAGGTCGAACGGATAGTATGTTTGGCTTCAAAATAATGTGCCCAAGGTCAGCCAATATTTTTATGATTATCTCTAATTTCTCAGTGCGTCCGCTGATGTGCACGTGTAAGATTTGCACCAGTCAGATTCGATTGAAACTCTTTTCTTTCTTTTTTATTATTGTTAATTTAAAAAAAAAAAGAAAGTTTTTAAGTAGTCTCCAGAAATCGCTACAAACTACTATTCTTCTGTTTCGTGTAACTCACTACTCTAGTTTTTTTTTTTTAAGTATTACTTTACACTGCAAAACTACTAAAAATGTAGCTACTGTCCGTCCGTGAAAACCGCGCCTAGCACTCGCGAACAGTTCCATTTAAAAAAGGGTAGATGGGATGTGGGTGATAACTCTGTACCTCAGAACCCGACTAACGTAAGTCCATTTTCGTCATTTTTCGGTAGAGGGGAAAAACGATTGTCGAATACATCGTTTTCCCCTTCTACTGAAAAATGACGAAAATGGACTTACGTTAGTCTGGTTCTCAGGTACAGAACTTACCGAAGTTTTCAATTTAAAATTTGCATTTGCTGTAGCCTTTTGACTTTTTCAACTAGACTATGCATTTGAAATTAGCATCGTTCTACGTTGTTTGATGCGGCTCAAAATGCTCTTATTATTCTTCCCCCTATTGGTTATCTTACCTAACACCCCTATTTTGGTAAGATCAGAGAATACCTGACGCATGCGTAAATACGCAGAAGGTTTTATCAAAGAAGATTCAGAACAGTACTAGAACTACCGTAGTTTTGCGATTTGTAGCTAGCGCGCTCAGGGCCCGATTAACCCCTGTGGTTAAGGGAAGTTCAGTCTCATTTTGGGGCCCTCCGCTTTTTGTTGTGGGGAAAATTTCTAAAAATATTTGGCAAATTTAAAATCTAAATGATTTAAGAGTAAAAAAAGCTGTTAAAGTACAATATAGCACAGTTGGGGCAAATTATATTGACCCAGCTCTCTTTAAAGCTAAATATAAAAGTCGAAACTTTGAATTTTTTTGTAGCTTTTCAGTCATTTTTGGGCCCCCTAAAAATTTGGAGGGGAAGCTCAAGCTTCCCAAGCCTTTTGGGTAATCAGGTCCTGAGCGCGCTACCTTCCAACCTCTGCTTCCAGTTTTGGAGGATCCGCGAAGAAAATTTTCATCTTCATTCCGCTGGTGGTGACATCTAGGTACAGAGTGATAAACTTAAAACACCAGTTGGGTGTTTTGTGTGGAGCGCTGGCGTAGGAAGAAAACGAAGACGCCCATGATATTGCATGCTGGTTTGACAGAATGAAAATTCCATCATTGAAAATTCTTTATTCTATATTCACGTCAGAGTCTTATCTTTATTTATCATGCTGATCTAATTACTTGATTTACATTTTTATGTTTTATGCATTAGTCAAACTATATGTGCATTAATATATTCGGGGACATAAATGTATATGTTTCATTTTCTTCATATTCAAGAGTTTTTCTTTGAAATATCCGTACCTCAGAAACAGAACAACGTTAGTCCAAAAATGACGATTTTCACTTTTTTGCTTCATTGTATGTGGAATCGTATTCCACATCGACCCATTAAAACAGTATTCTATAAAACAACTTCCTTCACAGTTATTTAGCAGGGTGAAATGAGTGCGAGTCCCATTCTTTGCATCTAGCAGACAATCTTTTTCTCCCTCTACTGAAAAATGACGAAAATGGACTTACGTTAGTCTGGTTCTGAGGTACAGATATGACGATTGTTTTGTTTTTAAAAATCTTTATATACGCCCCAGTCTTGTTTCTTAAATATATAACACCACTCTCTGTCAAATTTTTAAGTGCCGTAGCACGTTCTGATCCAATATGAGGGGCCTGTCCCGCTGTCTTCTCTGCTTAGTGAACGTGTATGAAAACCGTGACGTTTTAATTTTTTGAGGAGACGCGATGTAAAAACTACCGTAAAGTCGGGTTACTTGGACCCACATGGAGGTTACTTGAGCCCACAGTAAAATGATAAAATCTGGGTTTGGTACTAGCATTAGAGACTGCAGAGTGCTTCTACCTAGAGGAGAAACGAGGAACTACGTGCAAGTCTTCAACTAATAAGTACCAAACCTAGATTTTATCATTTTACTGTAATGGGCTCAAGTAACCCCTTAGGGTCCAAGTAACCCGACTTTACGGTACTTAATATATTGCTCAACCCTCACCAAGAGCGGATCTGGAAATGTTCCAAAAGGAAGGAAAGATTGAATTTATTACGTGTCCTAACTTATTGCACCCTTGCTACAAAAGTGCCACAACTCAAAAAACTACGTTTTCCAGGAATTGCAAAAAAACTGTTCCCGGACTGACTAGGCATATTTTAGTATTTTTAAATTTGTCAATATGAAGACCGATACATCTCAAACTATGATCGTTAGTTACGCATGTTACTCTACGACGGCTGGACGACAACTCAAGATGTGTCATTTCAGTGGAAGGGGTCCTATGCATCCTGATAACAAAGCGTCATAACTGCCCTTTGGCGGCTGATTTTTCAATGCAACTTCTGGCTCTTTTGAAGATTGGTAGAGACGTGTAAACTACGTCTAATGACGGTCATAACTCAAAAATTACAATTTTTGAGTTGTGGCACTTTTGTAGCAAGGGTGCGATATCTTGGTTTACAAATGTTTTGAACTTCAATTGCGAAACGTATCCTGAGTATAGCTCTAAACTCCCCTTCTGCTAGCATCAAAGTTAGTCAAAAACTGCCTTTTTTGAACTTCAATGTTGAAAATTTACCAGTGGTGAGTCCTCAAGTTGGCGGGGCTATCACCCCATCGCCCCTCCCTTGTATCCGTCCCTTTTCCTCACCATTCGTTCGTGAAGATGACACGTGAATTTAAACGAATGTCAAATTTTGAATGCAAGAAAGTAATGAAAATGTTACTCTCTTCTCAACAAAACATTTATGCAAAACATGATTTTCATCTATGACACCAATAAAATATGTTTAGAAATTAACTTTTGATTATTTCGCTGCTTCCATTCGACTTGACTGACTATATCGAGACACACTTGAAGGATAATTAAAGAAGAACATCAGTAATTTTCTCATAAATATTCTGTTTAATATGAGCAAGAATTGAAGGAGCAAGTGGATAAAGGTGATATGTGACAACTTTGGAAAAGTTTACTTTATACTAGGGATGCACCGATAAGCAAATTGGCCGATTACCGAATACCGATTAATCGGCTGAGCCGATTAATGGTAAGAATGATTGTTTTTAATACTACGATTTCACAATCACTGTTTTTTCTCTCTTATACAATTCCGAGTTTAGAAATAGTAGGTAATTATTTCTGAGAAATTTTTTTTTTCCATTTTTCTAATTTTCACAAAATAATTTCAGTATTTTATTAAATTTCTTAGAACCGATTTACATATTATTGTCAATAATATTACATTAATACATTGTTAATTATATTAATTGGACATAAAAAATTAAAAAAAAAGGTGGGGGGAGATTCTGTGGTGAGCACTCCACAATCTAGGAGTACTTTTAATTTTCAATTTTAATTATCAGCAGCAATTTAATTCCAGACTTTTATTCTTTGAAAATTAGAGATTACCTAACACAGTACTAAGGATAAAACTATAGCACATGAAAAATGTTCCAACAATGTCTAAGTGTATATTTATTCAAAGCAGGATAGTAAATTTATTAAAAACTTAATATCAACTATGAGGATTATTATTACTGTCAATAAAATCAAGCACATAGTTTCTTAGTGAAGGTACACTTTAAAGAATAATATTAAAAAAATATATTTTTCCGCCGATTAATCGGCCCAATTTTGCCGATTATTAATAATCGGCAAAGTGGCCGATTAATCGGTGCATCCCTACTTTATACCATGGATGAAGGTGAAAAGGTAATTTTTTTTAAAGCTTTTTCTAGAAATTTTTAAAAAATTGTCCCACATCACCTTTATTCACTTGCATCTTCAACGGTGTATGTGATTTAACACAATTAAACACACACTAATTTGAATTTATATAAATCGGCAAAATTCAAATGTTACATATCACCTTCATCCACTTGCCCTGCAATTACAGACTTTATTTTGTAGTAATTAAAATCAAAGGAGCACTGAGTTCATAAGCAATCTGTGATATGACCGAAGTTTTTTATGGAATTATACAAGTGCACGGCTCAAAAATGTAGGGAAGTGCTACGGCAGCGTGCTCAAAAAGGTGTTATATTATTTTAGCAATACTGTCAAATTTTAATGCGTTATAATTCGTATTCATTTATCCTTTATTTATATTTACAGGGTGGCCCATAAGTCACTTTACATTTTGAAAATTAAATAACTTTTTTTCTATTAATATATTTCTTTTTCTCTTTTTAACCGACTTCAACAAAGGAGGATGTTATACAATTCGTCGGAGATTTCTTTTTTTTTTTTTTTTTTGTATGTTATTAGATTACTTGAAGACGCCTGGACCGATTTCAAAATTCTTTTTTTGTTCGAAAGGGTTACCTTTCCGATTGGTCCCATCGTCTCGTGCTCCGGGTTTGATTAAGGGAATCTGCAGAAATCGATCGGAAAAGAAATCGGGATCACAGTTATCGAAATAATGACAATTTTGAATGTAAGGCTTCTCTAGCTTACATAATGAAATTCATTTCTATGGTCTTTTTGAAATTTTTATGTATTTATCACAGACTAAAAATGAATAGACCGCGCATCTCCCGATGAAACAGTGGATGTCAGTTGCGCTAAGATATGTCACGTGATCTACAACGAAATTCTCTCTTTCTCTCTGACGATCTGGCGCGTTAAAATTTTTGGCGATCATTTGCAAGCTGTTGGTAGGCAAATGCTTCCTTGCGCTTTCCGATCGCTCGATCATTCCGATAGCTTCGCGAGACATTTGTTTATTTGCTGCTTGCAAGTTCCATCTCCGACAAACAATCCATGGAACGAAATGGAAAAATAGAATTTTCTACTTGTTTCAAATTAGGTTTCAAAAGTTTTTTTTTTCTTTTTTTCGGGGGGGGGGGGATGCACCAAGTATAGTTTCAAGAAAGCGATTTCAAGACTTAAACTTTGAAGCGATATTTAAAAAGAGCAACATTTATCAAAAATCCAGGGTGATATGCATTACTGTTTGAAAACAGGCAGCATGCCGGAACTCTCCCCCCCCCCCCCCCACACACAGAGAGATAAAAATTCTGACGGATCTTATACCAGCATTTGTAAAAGGGTGTTTTGATTTTAACACAAGCATCTATAATTCAACTTCGCAGAGATGGCCTATGACTCCGCCTTTTTTCAGGATTGTCCATTTTTAGGAAGGGGTGATACACAGATGAGAATTGAGGAATGGGATTCACAATTGATGGGGGAATTTGAATGGGTAGAAATTCTACCTATTTTAATACCTATTTTAAGGAATGGACTCGTTTTCTCATTTGATTGACACCGGCCATCTCGTCGCGGTTGAATTATATTTACCTTTTAATCTTCGCAAAATATACCACTTTCATTAAAATCCTAAATGAACATGTACTTCGAAAAGAAAAAAATTGCTCAAATATTAGTCCTTAAAATCTATATTTAGAATATTAATTTGTATGTAATATTCATAACGATATCCCACGAGAAAGGGACACTTCTCAAAATAGTTTTGAAATCCTCTCTCGATCTGTAATAAATACTAAAATTGGCTAAACTTTCATCAGGTGGTAGGCACTGGCCCCTATATGGGGGGGAGGCGGGGAGGGGGCTCAAGCCCTCTCTTAGAAACTAGAATTCTCTAACTTTTAGTACAATTCGTTCAAAAAAAAAAAAAATCATAACTTTTTCAACCATCAATCAATAAGTAACTAAAAAGGACAAAATTAAATAACTTTAATCTTCACTGAAACTTCTTTACAGGAACAAAATATCCTGCTAAGCTGTTGGAAAACTATCTGAGACTCCCCCCCCCCCCGCCCGAAATTGCGAGAAATAATCTTTAAAAAAGCCGTTGCTTTACGTATGTACAAACAATTGATAATTAGTTACACATAGTTCAGTAGAGAATGAATAAAAAAACATCATAAGTGGGGGAGGTGATTTTTTAAAAATGCAATTTTTGAGACATGCCCTTTCATTCTGCTTGTGCGGTATAAGGTCGTACCGACAGATGAATAGTGCAAAAAGGTCGAATTACGAAAAATAGAGTATTTCACTTTTGCTGTAACTTTTCCAGAAAGAAAGGGCAAATACTTCTAATTGAATAAAATGTTTAAATGGTAATTTAATGGCATTTAAATCAAGGGTTTACATTCCCCACAAACTATGCAAAAACATTAATTTGTTGAAATAGAACTTATTGAAGTCACAAATTTACACTACCGATGAGGATATGGATTTCTATTCATTCTGTGTGATCAAAGATAGCAAGCGAAAACGCTCAACTAAAATTGTTAATTTTGTTCATAAAATGTTACTCGCCAAAAAAGTGATAAAAATCTTTCTAACTCTATTTTTAACAATTAAAGCAAGAGTTTTGAAAATAACTGAGATATTATTGCAGACTAAACTTACCTATGGAATGTTATTGGTCCTCCCTTGACCGATTTTTCTTTGCATCCAAATGCACAACATTTAGAAACCATTTTATCTCAAAACAACAGTTCATCTCCATAGAAGTGCATGCTATAATCCGCTGCGGTGGTTGTAGATCACGTGGTTAAAGCCAGGTAGGTTCTGGCGGCGGAAAGGTTACCACACACTCTCTCTATGTACCTTAACTCTGTGAGCGCTACTGACATCCACTGCTTCATCGGGAGATGCGCGGTCTATTCATTTTTAGTCTGTGATTGAATCACGCATTTGTAAAATTTCATCCGACAGATCAATATACAAAAGACAAAAAGGCTAAATGAAAAGCTTTAGTTCTTCTGAGCAAACATTAACGGGAAAAATTTCTACAATCACGAAGTAATATGGTTTTTTTTTTTTCTTTTTACAAATGCATTAACACATTAATGCTTAGCGTCCCTTTTTAGGGACGGTCCAAAAAAAGGGTCCGAATTTCCCCAAAATGAACATTTCAACCAAATAATAGTGTTCAATGAGTACCTTGGTATTGTTTCAATTCGTTATTAACAGATTGCAGCACATAACCATTGTAAAGTGTGTACTGTAGCAGTTTTAATATGATCTTTATCAAAAATTATATCGTTCACAATCTCAAGAATAAAAGCTAAGTTTTCAAAGTGATTCCCAGCTTCCCAGTTTATGTTAATTGCTGATTTTATTTCTTCTTATAAAATGTCTTTTTAAATATTATATCGTAGGTAGAAAAAAATTTTAGTAAAAAAAGTATGTACCCTCTGGGGTCTATCGTAACTTTTAAGGGACGATTTTTCCTTCCTTAATAATTTTTTTTTTCATAATATTTTTTTAATTATTTTTCCTGTCCATTAAACACTATTTGCAACCAGTATACAAAATATCTTTGTAAAAAAAATGTCAGGCATTAATGTATTAATTTCTGTCGCTCATTTTCAGATGGACAAACAGAGGAATCCGATGAAAATTGCCTCCCGGAATGGTCTAATGTACATCAAGTAAGTAACTATTTATTTGTATTTCAAACCAACTCGTAATTGACGGAAAGATTCACAAAAAAAATCGATTTTCTTGTTTTGTCGTCATTTAAAAAATACCGTAAAGTCGGGTTACTTGGACCCACAAGGAGGTTACTTGAGCCCACGTAAATGAAAAATCTGGTTGGTACTAGCATTAGAGACTGCAGAGTGCTTCTACCTAAGAGAAACGAGCAAGTCTTCAACTACGTGCAAGTTTCAACAATAAGTACCAACCTGATTTTCATTTACTGTATGGCTCAAGTAACCCCTTAGGGTCCAAGTAACCCGACTTTACGGTACAGCAAGTGTTTGAGAACTTGCTTAGCACTATTCCAAATCTTGATGAATTTGTGGTTATTTTTATATGTTTTTCCTCCTTGTACGTACTACTTTTGAATACATATATAGCGTATAGAATCATTTGTATAGCTTGACCACGAGGAGATGCGGGTGAACTGGAAGCGGGAACGCACCGCTTCGTTTTGTATTAGGCTGCATCTGCGAGGTCATGCAAGCAGTAAAATCTTGTTTGAACTTGGAATTGGAAAATTACTTTCCTCGTTGATCCCGCGTGTTTCAAAATGAAGCGGTCCGTTTCCGCTTCCAGTTCATGCGCCATCTCTTCGTAGTCAAGCTATAGTAACCCTGTACTAAGTCACTTTGATTAAACACTCGTGAAGAACACCAAAAAAGTTTTAAAGGCGATACCCACGAATGATGTCAAATCCCCCCCCCCCACACACACACACTCACCTTTTTGTCACAAATTGCCCTACTTCACCCCTATCTCCCTTTGCCAGATTTATGCGTACAGATATTCTGCTGTGCGATTCCACACTTCTTGTTACATCCCCCCCCCTCTTGTCATAATTTCACGAACCTACCTCTCCCCTCCTCAAAGCGGGACATCATTATGGACAGCTCTTAATAACCTTAGAAACATTCAAGTCTGTAACAAGCAAACAAAAAGCACTTGCCAAATTAAATGAAGTTTATTAAGCCAAAAAGTAAATAATCAACTAAAATTAGAATTTTTTTCGAAACATACTATTTCTTCATAAAAGTGTTCTTTTCTTTTCTTTTTCCATATTTTTTTGGGTGAAATTCTCACGGAAGAAAAAAAAAGAAGTCATTTTTGGTTTAAATCATAAAATAGTCATCACAGGTGAAAACTAGATCTCGTCACATTGTATCTTCTGTGGAATGTCTTTAAAAATAAGTCAACTGACAGTTCTTATCTCAGCAGATTACTTTGTTCATTTGTTCACTTGTTTAGTTATGAGGCCTCTGCTACACTTGGAAAAGCGGCTTTGCCTCCATTAATCCAAAACAAATTACTTCTTACATCATTCTCAAGGGAAAATAAATCGCTAAAATTAGAATTTTTTTCGAAAACAAATTTCTTCATAAAAGTGTTCTTTTCTTTTCTTTTTCCATATTTTTTTGGGTAAAATTCTCACGGAAGAAAAAAAAAAAGAAGTCATTTTTGGTTTAAATCATAAAATAGTCATCACAGGTGAAAACTAGATCTCGTCACATTGTATCTTCTGTAGAATGTCTTTAAAAAAATAAATCAACTGCCAGTTCTTATCTCAGCAGATTACTTTGTTCACTTGTTCATTTGTTCAGTTATGAGGCTTCTGCTACACTTGGAAAAGCGGCTTTGCCTCCATTAGTCCAAAACAAATTACTTCTTACATCATTCTCAAGGGAAAATAAATCGCTAAAATTAGAATTTTTTTCGAAAACAAATTTCTTCATAAAAGTGTTCTTTTCTTGTCTTTTTCCATATTTTTTTGAGTTAAATTCTCACGGAAGAAAAAAAAAGTAACTTTTGGTTTAAATCATAAAATAGTCATCACAGGTAACAACTAGATCTCGTCACGTTGTATCTTCTGTGGAATGTCTTTCAAAAAGAAGTCAACTGCCAGTTCTTATCTCAGCAGATTGCTTCTTACATCATTCTGAAGTGAAAACGAATGATTCTTGCCATTCTTCATCATATAATACACAACTTCTTACAAGCGATGAACTGCATCGATGACATCATCTTTTCCCTTGAATTTCATTTTAATGCTGGAAATAGAGAGAAAAACTTCAGTTAGCAACGCTTATATTTTGTGCAACAAAGATTTAGTAAAAAAAAAAAAAACAATTATTGTCCGCCTCACGATTGTTGGCATAGTTTTCGGTCGAGTCCACTTCAAAACCGATCTTAAGGGTTACTAAAACCACAAGCAGCGTCAAAACAAGTTTTCTTTGTGAAGCATCGTTGTTTGATTCCCATTTTGCTAGCGGTGAGCATACCCATAAAATTATTCCATTTCATAATTTGCCGAGAGCTAACCAGTGAGGCGGACTTCAGTATTCAAATTGGTCATTAGTGTCCAATCTGTGGCCCGCGGGCCACAGATTGGGCATTGTTTAGTTTAAAAAATCGTGTAATAAAAGTAGCGAAATCGAGAGATAAAAGGTGGAAATCAAAGCTGTCTAATCACTTTATTAAAAGTTGAAAAATGTATACCTGTTCCATAGTTTTCCAAGACGTGACATTTTCTTCTGTTTCCTTTTCCATTCTTTTTCCATGTCGAAAAGTCTTACGTCGTTGACAACAGCACAAAGTTCAAAGAAGGGGACTTCAAAGTCAGGGCCGTCTTTGAAAAACCACACAGGTTCCGGGTCCTTTGTGACATTGGTGCAAGTAATTCTTTTCTTTTCAAAAATTATTTTGGGAATGATAATTTTTTCCACAATATCAATTTTATTTTCAGTAGTCATGATTGGTAGTTATTCAAAGAAGACTCCTAAGAAAAACAAAGTTTTTCGTTGATTTCATAAAAAGAAATAAAATGTAATTCAATCAGGGCCGTATTTAAGGGGTGGAGTTTTAAGATTCAAACACCCTCCCGAAAATTTTCATTATTTCAAAAATTGCTTTTCATACCCCTTTCTTGCTGTAAAAATTACTTCAATTTTATTTTTAACTTTCTTATTTACTTTTCACGTTCATTTGAGAAATGATAGTATCCTCATTGAATAATAATATAAATGCACTGTTTTACCAGCAGTATTTGTTTCGTTGTAGTTATTGCAAACGTCATTTCTTATAGAACTGCACTTTTTTTTCCTTCGAATTTCACATTCCTCACTAACAAAAACATCAAACTCTTTAAATTTGAAAGTTTCAAACTCTGTATTTAACACATTTTATAAGTGTTATAAAATAAAAATTTCAGAAGTCTTACTTCGAATGCACGTTTATGAATAAACTTATCTATCCTTTTGAGTGATTATTAGATCGAATATTTAACAAGGGCGAAGTTACGGCAGTGTGCACATCAGACTTTTTTTCCTTCATTGAAAAAATATGCCATTTTTTAAAAACATTTTTTCTTGTTACTGCTCGTTAAGCATGTGTTGTAACAAAAATCAATAGAATATAGAATTTGAATCCAAATTTTATTGATCATATTAGACAGATTTCAAGAGAAATGTGTTTGGTAAAATCCTCTTCGAAACAAAAGTCTGGTTACCGCCCTAAATTGAACATATCCAAATTTCATTGAAGGGACTAAGTAATGTGTGCTAACGCCAAGTAAGTAGTTTCCATGCAGCTTTCACCAAACATGGTGACAAATACTAAGGTTGCCTTATAATTATAGAATGTCGCAAACTGGAAAATTATTAGTTTCCCATTACGATAGATTCATCACGTCGCCAGTGCTCCCCCGTTCCACTTCCTAGCTAATTACTAACGGTGAAAATGAGCTTTGGGTCCATGCTTGGCGCATTTTCAAAAAGTCGCCAACTGGCGCGTTTTTCCTTGTTGTCTCGCGGAGTTGAAAGCTCCGAGAGACATTATGCAAAAATGGCGTTTCTATGGCGACAAAACCGAAATCCGTGTTTGGCGAGAAAAGGCACCCAAAGCACAGATTAACCTTACTAACACTGTACTGATTTTCATTGATCCCAGTTCGATCCAGTAGACCTTAAATTACCAGAACTCTAACATGTCAATTCTATTAAAATGTTTTAGCCATTACTAAAATAAAATCTCGCAATACATGGATTGCATAGGACAAAGAGAAGTTCGTCACTTACTATTTTTTTCACTTTTCCCGAAAATAACTTCAAGAAATCACAAATATTTCGCTGTGAGTTAGAATTCAAGCAACTAGCTATCGCATCCACTCAAAAGTGACGAGTTGGAATTTCGTTCACTCTGTTGTAGAATTTAAGCATTGTTGCAACAAAGAAGAAGTAACTATTGAAACGATTTGTTGAATTGATGAAGCAGTACTTACAGTTGATCATTGTTGGTATTAAAGTATTGTTGCTTTTCTCTTATTTCTAAAATGAAAGATACACAAAACACATGTGTAGTTAAAGGCTAGAATACATAATAATTGAAATAGCATTTAAATATATGTAGATAACATGAGCAATTGAGAAAAAATAAAAACCAAAAACTGTAGTAATCATCACTGCAGCATTACTCTCGAAGTTTCCAAATTTGTGTTTTAGAGACCCTTCTCTGATTATTTGTAATAAACCGAAATCCCAGTTATGCCATCCAAAGACCGCAGTTTTATCCATTTTATGGAGTCATTAGTCTGGAAAATTAGTCCTTTCAGTGAAGCTGAAGACATTTGTGTGTCAATTAAATCGAACTACCAGTTTGCTGGCAGTTTCAGCTTCATTGAAATGACATCTGCCTACAGGTTGGTTATTGTCTATTCCGGACTGATGAGTCCAAATCGGGACGAAACTGTGTTCTCTCTGGATGGCGTAACTGGGCTGTCAGTAAATTACATGTATTTCTGCCTGAGCCCTGGCTTTAGGGCAGTAACTTAGTGCTGTACTGGTGCGCCATTTTCACATGTCTGTTTGTGTTATCGTCGCCTGTTGCGATATAGAAATTCCTTTGGGCCACCAATGCTTGGACTTCACGCAGGGAAACCTTCAGACGTAAACACGCTGTTTTTCGTCTATTAACGCCAAAAGGCGGGGAACTCTCAAGAATGCGAGCAAATAGTCAACAAGTACCGTAAAATGGGGTGTATAGGAACAGCGGGGTCAATCGGAACAAAACTTCCAGACCATACAAAGAAATTCTTCATAAATATACTATTGGGTATTTTTCACCATTAATTTTTTTTTTTAGAAAGGTAAGATGATAGGAAGTAGGAAAAAATTACTTTTGTCAATCTGACAACGCTACTGGCTTCTAAGGAGGGCTGTAAGTGGAATGCTAGAAAACATCACATTTTCATAGACTGCAAAACTTCATATGCAAGAACAAACCTTCTTATATTTTAAAGCTAAGAGTGGTATGTTTCAATTATACATGTATCTGAACAACAGAATACCACATTAGAATTTACATTTTTTATAAATTGTGTCATAAAAATGAAGAATTCTGAAAAATGCCATTGGAAAAAAAAATGCGGGGTGAATAGGAACACTTTGTTCTGTTGTTCCAATTCAAACTTATTTGAAGGAAACTGTTTGAAAAATCAAGATTCTAACCCCAATTCCTCTAATCAAGACAAGGACAAGGATTTATTACTGTTTATCCCTTCTCGTGAGCAACTAGATCTTAGAATGACAGAAAGTTGTAGATTTCATAAGATTTTTTCTCCAGGAGACTTCTTTTTATTTAAAATACGAGGAGGAAAGTCATATAGACTTTATATAGCAAAAGGCAAGCACACAGACAGTGATGAATAAGCGAAAAAATATTTCAGGACAATCCCCGAAACCCAGAGATTTTAAGAAACTAAAGAAAAGGCAGAGATCATCCCAGAAGATGCTGTGAAAAAAATTAAGCAAAGTCACAATTGCTAGTTTTAAGGACAAGTACATATTTGTGGACGACATGAGTGACTTCCATTCATGTTAAATTTTTGTATTTCAATTCAAAAGCATTTCTTAAAATTACTTTTCATTTTTCATAAGTTCAAAATTATTTTGAATTTTGACAAATTATAAACGTTTACTGGTATTGAAATTATACTTTTATTTGACAGTAATTATCTGTTCTTGTTCTCCCTGATCAATATTACTCAAATTTGTGAGACCTATTACAGGTTTCATGGAAAAAAATACAAATTTTAACATGTGTTCCGATTGACCCCTATGAGCGGGGTGATTCGGAACACCCATAATTTACTATATATTTTAATAATAACTGTTCAAAATGTTTTGTGTTTGCTTGGAATATCAAAAGTAAAGCAAGACCGAAGTTTGTAACCAGAAAATCAAATTGAAAAAAAATCTTTTAACTGCTTTTTTTACAATCAAAGCTGAAAAGTGTTCCGATTCACCCCATTTTACGGTATTTGTTTTCCTCGAAATCCAGCCATGTGCTTATTGTGTACCACTGTAGTATGGCAAATGGTTGATATTTCGCTCCCTTGCTACAAAAGTGCCACAACTCAAAAAACTACGTTTTCCAGGAATTGCAAAAAACTTCCCGGGCTGACTAGGCACATTTTAGTATTTTTGAATTTGTCAATATGAAGACCGATATATCTCAAACTATGATCGTTAGTCGTTGTTCTAGTCTCTACGACGGCTGGACGACAACTCAAGATGTGGCATTTCAGGGTAAGGGGTCCTATGAATCTTGATAACAACAAAACGCCATAACTGCCCTTTGGCGGCTGATTTTTCAATGCAACTTCTGGCTCTTTTGAACATTGGTAGAGACGTGTAAACTACGTCTAATGACGGTCATAACTCAAAAACTACAATTTTTGAGTTGTGGCACTTTTGTAGCAAGGGTGCGATTTGTTGCGCTCAGCGAGAAATCCTGTTTGGTGTGAAGCGACATACAATGACATTATGGCGAACATAAATTCGAGTAGAATGTAAACGCTTTGACAAGATAGCGGTAATAACTTTCATCGTTCTAAGTTGTTATAAACACATGTTGTTTGATGAACCCAGCTGACGGAAAGGCCTCCTTATGTACCAAGACTTGGGGGGTCAGAGAGAGAAGCGTTTTGGAGAGCGAACAACACGGAAGGGTGTTGTCGCGCAGTGTCCTAAATATCTGAACTTATAATTTGTGTGACATAGCTGTATATAGGTGTAAAAATAAAAATGCTAGCATATCACTTGCATCCTGTGTCTCAATCAACCAACAAACAGAGTGGCCAAAGCGGTACACTGCTTAAGAGCGCTTTCCCAGTTAACGACAAGATAACTGCGACAATCGGGCGGTAATACTACAACGATAAGTTTCGATATCGTGTCGTCTATTGCTTTGCTTCCATTCAACCGATATCTTTTCGTATGCCAATGTTCTCCTTCAATAAAAATAAAATTTTATAAAAAAAGGTAAAACCGACTTCAAAAACGCAGCTGAAAATTGCTCTAAAAAGTAAAAAATAAATTTATTCTTTGAACACCATCGATACTACTTTTAAACATGAGTTTTGAAGTCGGTGCCGAAACAATTAATAAAATCATTCGTACCCATTGATACCATTTGATTGATTTTTCCTCTCAAACAACACTTGAAATTGATTATGAATCATTTATGGTTGTTTTTATTATGAAACATGTAACCGAAGAATGGGCATGAATGATTTTATTAGCTGTTTCGGCACTGACTTCAAAACTCATGTTTAAAAGTAGTATCGATGGTGTTCAAAGAATAAATTTACTTTTTACTTTTTAGAGCAATTTTCAGCTGCGTTTTTGAAGTCGGTTTTACTTTTTTTATAAAATTTTATTTTTATCAGAATTGAAAAATATAATCCCTGGAAATTTTTGGCATGGATAAGTTTACAACAGAACAACGAGTGAAGATATTTGAATTTTACTGTATATTTACTGAATTTATACGTACTGAACGACCTCGTCCACTTCTAGTCCTATCACTTACAGAGCCATGCTGTTGAAAACGCGTCACTAAGTTCCTTATTGCAGGCCTACTAGGGGGATGTCAAACATTAAAATGGCGCATATACGATCTTTGCGTTGCAACAATTGACCGTTCATTTTCAAAGTAAAATTCAATTGCCTTCACTCGTTGTTCTGTTGTAAACTTATTCATGCCAAAAATTTCCAGGGATTATATTTTTAAATTCTGAAAAGAGAAAAAGAAATATATTATAGAAAAAAAGTTATTTAATTTTCAAAATGTAAAGTGACTTCTGGGCCACCCTGTATTTGTATTCATTCACTCATTTGAATTTAATTCAATATGTTTTATAAATTTGACCACATTTTGCACCACTACAGCCGGCACTATGGGGCTTGCCCCCCTCCCCACACTCAATAATTTGTGTCTACGTGTTTTTTTAGAGCGAGTATTTTGCTTGAGTAGTTTTTTTTTTTTTTTTTTTGAGGAGGAATAATGATAGTACTCGCGAAGTTTTTGAGTCATGTGCTTTTAGGCCTACTTTTAACCCAAATATCAAGGCTAAGACTAGGGATGCACCGATTATTTGGTATAATCGGCCACTTTGCCGATTATTAATAATCGGTAAAATCGGGCCAATTAACCGGCCGAAAAATGTTTTTCAAATATTATTCCTTAAAGTATACCTTCACTAAGAAACAATGATGAATAAATTTATTAACAGCAATAGTAATTCTCACAGTTGATATAAAGTTTTTTTTAATTAATTCTCCTACTTTAAATAAATATACATTAAATAAATAGACAATGTTGCAATATTTTTCATGTAGCGATAGTTTTCTCCTTAGAACAGTGCTTTTAGATAGCCTCTAATTTTCAAAGAATAAAAATATTGAATTAAATTGCTACTAAGTATTAAAAAATATGAATTAAAAGTACTCCTAAATTGGAGTGCTTACCACAGATTCCCCCTCTCCCTTTTTTTTGAATTTTTATGTCCAATTAACATAACTAACAATGTGTTAATTATATTATTGACAATAATATGAAACTTGGTTCTAAGAAATTTGATAAAACATTGAAATTATTTTGTGAAAACTAGGAAAATGAAAAAAAAAAAAATCTCTCAGAGATAAATTACTTACTATTTCTAAACTTGGACTTGTTTAAGAGAGAAAAAAACAGTGATGGTAAAATTGATAGTAGAAAAACAATCATCCTTATCATTAATCGCCTCAGCCGATAAATCGGCCGATTATCAACAGCCAATTAATCGGTAATCGGCCAATTTGCTGATCGGTGCATCCCTAGCTAAGACCCTATATATTATACTAAAAATATTCTTGTCTGCTTGGATTTGCCTTTTCGGAAGTTAAGAGATTTGCTGTGAAGGTGCATTAAATATACGCGGGAGTTAGGTGGACTTCAAAAATTCGTTTTAGATTTGTAGCCACAAGCAATGAATGTCCACTGCATGGCTCATCATAAAAGATAATTGTTAAAATGTTTCTTTAAACGGTAATCGACATGGACTGATTTATCTAGAAAATTTGTATGCCAATTTTAGATTATTTTACCTTGAAAACCTCACGTCAATCGGTCTGTGTAAACAATATGCACCGTGAAATATTCGAAATGGAATTTTCAAACAGTAGCAAGACCAGAGGAGGGAGGAGACACAGGGTCCGTACCTTCCCCAGAATATTGCGTTGAATGTTTTAAAAAAAAAAAGATACTTTTATTATTGAAAAGAAGGAAAGAGCGTCTCGGGAAAACAAACTAAATTTAGTAAGAAAAAAACAATGATGTCGGGCCTGGGGGAGGGGATTTTAATTTATTTTTAAAAGAAATCTTTAATTTATATAATTTTCAATAGTTGCAAATTATTTGTCGGCCAACTGATCCCCCCCCCCCTTTAATTTTATATATTTTTAATAGTGACTGGAAAGAAAAAAGTTTGAAAATGCTACGCTTTCAAATTTCCCACCACCAAATCATTAAAAAGCGTCTCAAATTTCGTTCCCAGAGTATCAGTTTCGTAAAATTTCTGAAATGACCAGCAAACACCAAACAAGATCAAAAATTGTTTAAAATCGCGTCTGTGGATCAACAATTTCAAAAAAATGGCGGGACCCTTTCTTTTCCAAGTGTGGTTTTTTAATCAAATTTTAAAACTCCGATTTCAGAAAACACTCCGGCATCAACCACCGAACCGCTTTGATTTGATAGCACCAAAGATCGTCAAAAATTCGGTACACTTATGAAAACATTAAGCGGGATAGCCTCTTAACCTATGGCCTCCTAATACCATAAAATATTGCGGAAGTTTTTAGAATTTCAATTTTGGAAGATTTTTCAGGGGAGGAGTTTCAGGCCTCCCATTCCAGTAACATTCGTCAACCACCGCGTTTTTGAACTTCAATTTCGAAACATTGTAAGGAGAAGAGGAATTTATTTAGATCTATTTTCCAAAAATCAATTAGAGACACTCCCTGAGCTCTATCCCTTAAGTCAAGAAACATGCCCTTATAATCGCGTTTTTAAAACTTCGGTTTCTAAAAATTTCAGTTGAGCCCCTGATCATCTAAAACTGCGTTTTTAAAACTACAGTTTCAAAACTTTTCTGTTTTAAACTCCCGGAGCCCTCCCCCCCCCCCCTCCTAATCAGATGAAAAATAAACATTTTGAAATGCTTCCCTAAATATTTTCTAGCTGCTCCACTGATTTCTATTCTATTCTATTCTAGAAGTCAATAAACTTCGACACACATGAGGACTGCGTACTATGCGCCTTGCCTCCACAGATAGTACAATACAGATTTTATTGAAGGAAAGAATTTTTTTTCACAGAGAAGGAAGTTACACACAGGGCAAAGGCGGGAATCGAACCCGCGCCTTTTGAGATTACAAACTGACGGGCAGACCCACTGCGCCGTTGAGGCTCCAAACCACTGATTTAAAGGAACAAAACTCTAAAAATTTTTCCTCGGGAGGGCTCCCAAACTCCCTTCATCTAGGAGACATTCTATATCCCTAGACCCACCGAGAATTGCCTCCCCCCCCCCAATAAGTTTTGCTAGTCGGCACCCCTGTTTTGCACAGGTTAATAAGAATTCTAACCGAGGATCGAATACACTTAATACTAACAGACTACCGCGCATTAGATCCACCGTCACTATTTTAAATGAAACAAAAATGTAATTTTTCACGCAGAAACTTGACTGTCTGTTCCAAGACCCTAATCCAACACGCCTACGTCAAACCAAAAACGTGAAACGTGCATTTTCTCGGCTAATTTCCTTTTTTAATTTCGAAGCCAGAAACAATTTCCGCAATTACCAAACGATTCATTCCCCCCTCGCGCAGGCGACGATTTGAATCTAGATCACGCCTTCCAAATCTCCAACGTTTGGCGGATCAAGTTCAGAACGCGCGAACTTGGTAATTGCAGCCACCTCCCTCTCACTTTTCGAGGTGGAATTCGT